>JABUQX010045775.1:100000-102500 GCA_015478945.1 Trachelipus rathkii
GGAGGTCGACTTACTTTAAAATCTTGATATACCTGAGTTTATTTCAAATCAGATGAGATATTGTCAATGGTTACCGAATGCATACATTAGTAAAGCAGAAGATGGGTACAATTGAGCTATTCAATACATACTTGTGATGACAATTTCTCTAAAGTAGTAATAATATTGGTAAGCCTACTCTTAGTACCTGAAGGACTTAGCGCAATCGATGAGGTAGAGAAAATTAACAGGTTTGTGTATTGGGAAGAGAACAGAATGTAGTTAAATATGTACATGCAATTGTATATTATTACTAAATATATTAATTATGTAATAATTATATTTTAGAATAAACAATTTTTCATAACCTGTACATAAAGGATTATATATATATTAATATATATATTATATTATATTATATATATAGGGAATATATATAATATTATTATATATAAATTATATATATAAATATATATATATATATTATATATTATATAATATATATCAATGTATATATATATATAATATATAATATATATATATATATATATATATATATATATATATATATATATATATATATATATATATATTAATATATATATATATATAATTTATATATATATATATATATATATATATATATATATATTATATTATATATATATATATATTATTAAGATATATATATTATACATATATATATAAATATATATATATTGTATATATATATATATATATATATATTATTATATATATATATATTATATATATAATATATATATATATATAATATACTAGTATATATATATTAAAGGCATACGCAAAGAGTGTAGGAGAAGGGGTCATTTTGGTGATATCTGCTCTATAGCTTTAGGGTAGATAAAAAAAACTTTTTTACTACAAAACGAAAAAAATGTTCTTACAAAAATTAAATGTTTTTTCAAGAAGCTTTATTAGTGAAACATAATTTTTCAATAAATAAATTTAAAAATGTTTATGTAAGAAATAAAATGATCGACTCATAATATAGAAAACGGAATATTTGAAAATACAAAAATGATGTAATGAAAGTTTACAAAGGCCAACATCTCATATAGAAAATATTTTCACGTATGCGCAGTAATGTTACGTCTGCGGGCTCATGCGTCGGTTCAGCACCGGGGCGCACTTGCGGGCCCGCTCGCGTTTGGCTTTCACGTGATCTACTATAAATCTTACGTGAATTAATTATTATTTCTATTCTAGTGAACAACTCTTCCAGTAGCTCATTTATCTGAATTAGGCAGCAACCTAATTAGATCCAGATTGTGTTTTATGAAGTGAATAACACACGAAATTCAGTCTTGCTCCAGTATCATAGGATAGCAGCTTGGGAGAAGATTCGCTAAGATCCTACAATATCTTGAAATTTTAAAAACCGTAACCAAACGAGTATTTTCTAAATCAATGATTATTGCTCAATGTAAGTATTTATTATAAATATTGTATCACAACTCTGATCAGTAATTAATTAATAACTTATTTTAAAGTAATTAAATTCATTTCCATATAATAATTAAAGGTGCGAAATATACTGATGTTTGGAAAAGAGTTTCTGATATTACATTATATGTACATGGAACATGCTCTGCATGATTTAAAAATGTTTAATCAGTCTTTCAACATCCACATAAGTTAAAATGTGATCTATATATATATTATATATATATTATACTATAATTATATATATATATATATATACTATATTATTATATTTATATATTATATATATATATATATGCCATTGACAACGGGGTATTGCATGATGTTACAATAGCTGACAGATATATCATAAAATTATTTTCATTCTTAAAGCTTAAATTGGTAAAAACTGATGACTGTTAGACATCGTTATTGCATAATGTTTTGTAATACTTATTAAAAGTCTCTTCGTAGGTTTTATTTTTAAGTGAAGCATTGATTAAATGTTTTTTAAACAGGTATTTAATAATATGAATAATAGTGTATGTCTGTGCGTGTGTGTGTATGTGTGTGTGTTTGTGTGGATGATAAATAACAAACAACTCAGGTCATAAATATAAATAACAGTATATAATAATTACCTATCATCAGCTATTGAGAGCCATCTTTATGTCCCAGGCATCAGTGTGAAAGCTGTGAAAAAAAAATGAATTGTGTGTACTTTGTACATATATCTCGTTATCGAATGGTTTGTTTTATCGCCCTTTAACTGGATATTGCTGTATGAGTCAATCATACCCAAATCTTACGGTATGACGTCATTTTATAATGACGGTTTAAAAACAACGGATTTGTTGTTTGAATGATTAGTTTTAATATAGGTTCTGGTGCGTGAACATATCTATCTTTTAAATAATAACTTTTAAGCAAGGTTAAGCTATTTGTTGCTTAATAGGTTCTATTTGCCTTACTACTACTGATTACTGCAGCTACTACTACTACTACACAACAACATTACTACTACTACAACTACTTACTACTTACTACTACTACTACT
>JABUQX010045775.1:107500-112500 GCA_015478945.1 Trachelipus rathkii
TTACCTATTCTCCAAGAAGCACCTCATCATGCATCGAACCGTCTGTACACTTTATAACTTCGTCTGCGACAATGCTATGTCAAGACTTCTAAGTATAACTTTGAGGGTGATTAATGAGAGTTGTCTGTCTGTTTGTATGTTGTTCTAAAGGTGTGTGTATGCTTGGTTGTGTGTGTGTGTGCGTGTGTGTGTGCGTGTGTGTGCGTGTGTGTGTGTGTCTGTGTGTTTGCGTGTGTGAATGTAGTACTGTACTGTTAGCGAGGATAGGAACCTATAATATATATATTTATATATATATATATATTATATATATATATATATATGATATATATATATGATATATATATATATATATATATATATATATATATATATATATCCTCCCATTTGCACATAATGGTTTAATACTCTGGATCATGAGGTTGGAATAATCTTTATAATGGACAACAGGCTTTAAGAGAATGTATTATCTTTATCATTATTAAAATATGATTAAGTAAAAAGGGTGGAGCTTAAATAGAGAGATTGAACACTGTAGAGGTGTTCCAACACAAAAGTTTGGGATATACATCTAAAACTCGGCGGGTGGAAAAAAACACGTGAAAATGACATCTATTATTAACTTGAGCACCTCATATTCAAGTTCTATGACCTTATAAACATATACATTGATACCAATATAGGTCTAAACGTGTATTTATTAATTCAGCACCGCACCGGCTGCAGCACCGGTGCCTGTAAGACTCTTCCTTTGGCTTGAACTCCTTCTCTAACTCCTACATCCTATATGCAATCTCCAAATTTCATCCTTCTACGGCCATTTCCTATTTTTAGGGGCCAGCACCCCCTCCGTGGGTGCACGGTTACATAACCTCATCTACGACGAGGTCACGTGATCAACTGACGGGCTAACAAATTTTAGTACGGTATGATAACCCTAAACGTATTAAAAAGAAGATATAGTAAAAAAAGTGGTTTTTAAGACTTGCTCCTAACCCTTCTATAAACTCACATATCAGTCAACCTGACCTCAAAATTGTTATCGCTACTTTAGAAACCCATAACTTGACGCACCAACATAAAAATCCAACGATTTTAGAAAATTCCAAGTCATGTCGGCAATTGACTTGGATTATTTGTATCAAACCACCTCATTGACATCAATACCGGCTTCCGTAACATTAGAACCCCTAATTTTGACCCATCAGGGTAAAAATGATAACGGCCTTACGAAATTTCAAGTCATGTCGGGCCATTGACTTAACTTGTTTCCGTTTCTCAGAACCTCATGAAAACACCTCGCTTGACCCCTGAAAACCCATAATTTGACGTTATACAAAGCGTCAAAAACGCTGGAACTTGCGGTAAACGCTGGAACTGTGGTCAAACGAACGACGCAAGTACCTAAACTTACGGTAAATGAACGACGTTGTTTAATAAAGTGTGATGTCATAAAAAATCTATGTTTCTAAAATTTCTCACGAATATAGCTGCATTCAAATTAAGCCTTGCAGCTGCTGTGTCTAACATTGCTAGGGGTATGTATTTAAGCCTAATGGTTACTATGGTACCGTGTCTAGGTATGTATTTTAAGCCTTAACGTTACTACGCATCCGTTGGTAGGAGGTGTAGCCGAGATGCATGAAGTATAAATGGTGATAAAAAAAGAGCTAAAAAAGTGCTAAAATCATAAAAATTTAGCAATATGTTACCTTGAATTAACAAGGAAAACTTAATGAAATTACAGGGTAAAATTTTTAAAAAAAGGCTCAGGAAAGTAGCTGAGTACTAGAAAGTGGCTAAAAAGTGCAAAAATATATCAAAAAGGCTAAAAAAAGTGCTATAATCCTAAAACATTTACCAATAGGTTGCCAAAATTATAGGAAAAATGCTAAAAAAGGTTCAGAAAAGTAGCTGAGTATTAGAAAGTCGCTAAAAATATATACCAAAAATGATAAAAATACCGAAAAAAGGTTAAAAAGTGCCAAAATCATAAATATTTAGCTATAGGTTGCCAGATTTATAGGAAAAATGCTAAAAAAGGTTCAGGAAAGTAGCTGAGTATTAGAAAGTCGCTAAAAATATATACCAAAAATGATAAAAATACCGAAAAATTTTAAAAAGGCTCAGGAAAGAACGTGAAGTCAAAGCATAGCTGAATAGAACAAAGTTGGGTAGAGGGAGAACCTGGGGTGCTAGCGCGGTGAAAGTAACAAATAAATACATGTACACACCAACACGTACATACACACACATAAAGTAGCTGGCGAATGTACATGAATAAGGGCCCCCCAGGGGGTAACCCCCAGTTGGATACGCCAGACATGAAAAGTATCCAGGAAGGTAGCTGAGTACTAAAAAGTCGCTAAAATGATATATATGCATCGGCAGTTTGCCAGATTTAGCTACAAAACTGTCACCGGTCCAATATAGGTCCCTATACTACTATTGTGTTCTTGCAACCTTAACATAATTTGCAGAGTAACATCATGTATTACTGAAAGTTAGCGAACTTATATTCTAGCCTGTATTTTATTTAGTTCTTACTGAGCCATGGTCGACTGATTAAAAGTGTGCCGCAATAGGGACCGACCGGGGCCGGGGAATTTTGCCGGGGCCGGGGCCGGGGCCGGGCCGGGGCCGGGGGCCGGGGCCGGGGCCGGAGAAATGTAAGTAAAAAACACTGAAAGTCTTAAAACTTAGGATATAAAAATTAAATATAATTTCAATTAATTAATTAATTTTAATTATAAAAAGGAATACATTAATTAATTCAATTAAATAATTATTTCAAAAAAAATTTTTAGAAAATAATTGATTTTCTAGAAAGAATAAGTTGTATTAAATATATATATATATATATATTATATATATATTATATATATATATAAATTATATATAATAATGTATTAGCATATATATTATATATATATATATAGAATATATATATATATATTATAATATATATATATAATATATTAATATATTCTTAACACTAATACTTTTCCTCAGTGATGGAAGCGCGCATATGTCCAACCCGATCCCGAAAAAAAGGTAGCCGTTCTGATCCTTTCAAACTATCGCCCTATAGCTCTCACTTTATTCTATCTAAGTTTGAAACTCTTCTGAACTCTCATTTCCTGGATCATCTGGAGTCTTTATTCCCTTCTTTCATGTCATCAGTATGGGCTTTCGACGTGCGAGGTCAACTGATGAAATTACTTTGTATTACGATTTATGGTCTTCTGCTCTTAAGGACTAGGGGAGTCTTGCGTGTGGCGCTTGACATATCCAAGCTTTTGACCGGAGTTTATATGGCATTGCGTTCCGCTATGTCTCGAAGCTCCCTTTCCTTTGGGTTTCCTCCTTTCTTTGCTTACTCATGTCTATTTTCTCTCCGATCGCTCCATATCAGAACTCGTTGATGGAGCGACTTCCTCTCCTCCTTTTCCTGTTAATTGTGGCTGTTCCTCAAGGTTCTGTTTTATCTCTCACCACTCCGTGGTAAGTTCATCTATCGTGTCGTTGCACCGCACCGTTTTCCAACGATCTCCTCAGCTGCTACTTCTAACTCTGTTCACTCTTACGCCGATGACTCAACTCTTTCCATTCTTCTACTTATTTCAAATCTGCTCCTTCTTTTGCATCTAGCCTCTCGTCTTCTGCTTTCTGATTCTATTCTTGCCGATCTGGATCGGATTTTCCCGTGGGTCACCGCAACCTTGTAAAGTTTAACTCTTTAAAAACTCAACTCTTTATATCTCGCCTCTGCAAAACCTCCCAACTTTCCTATTTTCTTCGACGGCTCTAACGTCTCCCCTGTGAATAACATAAACATTCCTGGTCTCCAACATTAAACAAACAAATTCGGTCTTGAAACCTCATATTACAATGGTTGCTAAGGGTGGCCTCAAAGAGGCTGGGAGTTCTTTCAGGTTTGCGGAATTTTTCCTCTGAACAGTTACTCCAGTTATTTAGGGGCCTTATTCGCCCTGTATGGAAGTACTGTTCTCACATTCTGGGGGGGGGCTCCGCGTCCATCCTTTCTATGGATAGGGTTCGAGTTAATGCTGATAAACTTTCTGCCGTCTTTCAAACTCCCTGACCCTCTATCTCTGCGACATGACGTTGGCGCACTATCTTTTCTATAGGTACTACGGTGGCAAGTGCTCGGGGGAGCTGACCTCTCGCATTTCCACCACCCGTGTTGCGTCGTCCTCGTATTACAAGGGTGCCTTGCTTCGCATGATGTTGCATGATATTCAGACAAACCCCAGACTTGTTCGTCGTGGGCCTCTTTCTTTCCAGCTACTTCTGATTCTGTTGGAACTCCTTGCCTCCTTCTGTTTTTCCAACTGTATTAATTCTTCCCCTCTTTTAAAGCCCACGTTTGCGCTCACCTGAGAGATTTGCGTTAAGTGGGATTGGGTGGGTTTTTCTATGTTTTATCTTCTGCCCCCTCCTTGAAAAGGGCCCGCAGCCCGTGAGTGGTGGTTGACTGTAAATATAGTTATAATATATATATTATATATATACTAATATATATATTATATATTTATATATATATATATATATATATATATAATATATATATAATACTAATAATATATATATAATATATATATATATATATATATATATATAATATTATATATAATTATATTAATATATATATATCGAATTCCAACAAATTAAACATTGATGGAAACAGATTAAGGAAAATATTTATTTGATTTTATTGAAGATATTTACTTTAAATAAATAAATTTATATTTTAACAATTATATTTATTTCTTTTTCCGAATTCGTTTGATATATCAATTTCGAATATTTTTATGTTAAAAAATCGGAAAAATTATAATTTGCGACTCAATTTTTAACTTGGAAATCAAGTAAGTGTAAATTACCAAAAAAAGAAATTGATTATATTTTAGGTATGTTTATATATTTTCCATCATTTATAACAACATGGAGGAATGGAATTAAAATATATTTTTATA
>JABUQX010045776.1:10000-32500 GCA_015478945.1 Trachelipus rathkii
TAATGTACTAAAGTATTTGAGATCTACTATTAATGTATTATACATACTTGATTAGTTCTTTTAAGATACAATGAAAAATTAATTACTATTTTATGCCTAGCCTCATGCTATTGCAAATTATATATCAAAATGAGCCACACTTTCTCCCATTTTATTAATTTTAAGGGGAAATCTAGCTGGAGATAAATACTCTTCATTTGATTTGGATGAGGAAAATATATATGAAGTGCAAGTTAGAGTTACCAGTGTACTTAAAAAGAAAGGATAATTGCTTATTGCAAAAGCTCCCTTATTTCAGTAGTAGACTTATAAAACACATATTTTTGACGTTGCTACCATTATTTGTGGTATTCACATTGATGTGGAAGTGTATTATTGATGCTTTCTACAGTCACTTTCATTTGGGATTGACAACTGAGAGTGGAGCTGGTCTACTTTAGTATAGTCACCCCTCCCAGCTAGAAATTAGTATGGATGATAGATATTTAACGATGTATTTTATTTACAAAATATTAGTATTACATTGTAAGTGTAGCGTCATATTGATGTTTACAGGAGTATTTGGCGATATCCAGAATAGGTTTGATAACTACGCTTAATTAAGGAGTATAAAAGAGTAAAGGTTATATGAGGAAGTGAATCCAATCTATTAAGATCACATTACACTAATGAAAATGGTAAGCGAGAATATGATTGTAATGAGTCTATATTTAAAATTTTCGGACACAAAGATTCTTATACATTGAATGTTATTCAATAGAAGTTTATTATTGTACGCAACATTGGTTTTAAGAGGATAATGATAAAGCTCAAAAGACCTAATAATTGACAAAATGTAATAATTCAAGAAATGAAGAATTGTGAGGCTAATTGCTTGTGAGTGAACTTATACGCTTTACAGTCTAACATCTGGTAAGGGAAGGTAGCGCCGGATGCGGGGAGGAGAGTCTTGAGGGGGCTGAGAGTTATGGAGCGAGGATTATCTGAGGGGGGCACGAGTCCAATATTTTCTGAGAGCTAACATTCATGTTGGCAAAATATGTAGAGAGTATCGAGGCTTTATAGATCAAAAAAAATATCTTATTATAAAAATTTATAAGCTTTCAATATATATAATAATATATATTATTTATATAATATTTAATTAATATATATTAAAATTATATATATAATATATATATATATATTATATATATATTTTATATATATATATATATATATATTTATATATTAATTATATTAATATTATATATATATAATATATATATTAATATATATGATATATATATATATATATATATGTAATATTTAATATATATATATATATATATATATATATATATAATATATATTAAATATACATATATAATATATATTATATATAATATATTAATCATATATATATATATATATATAATATATATAATTAATTAATATAATAATAATACTTAAATTAATATATATTCTTCCTATTCTTTTCTTCATAACCTTTACCTCTTTAGTCCATATATCACTAAAGATTAGTGGATAATAGTAGTTAAGGTATGCTGATACAAGCATATCTGAAGCATATAAGAAAAGTCATTAAGGTAAGAACATGACATAACGTGATATCGAAAAGATATAAGCGCACTGCTCCTTTATACGGAGGGCGGCAGGAACTTTTTCCCTCTTACTAGATATCAATGTACAGTATCATTAGAGGGAGAGAGAATGTGTGACAGTGATCGAAGGCAGTACATATGGAAAAGAGTTCCATCTCCATAAGATAAAGCTTCGATCGTTATAAACTCACTATATATATTATATAATATATATATATATATATAAGGCGACGGGACCCTCACTATGGTAAATTATCAGTGTAAGGGTTCATGTAGGGTTCATAATACCTCACATGGTATATATATAATATATATAGGTGGTGTATACCACAACTACATTAGTACCCTCCACATACAAAACATCTATCCAGTCAATTCCTCCCTGTTAAATCTATAATTAATAGCTCACCACCTTTTATTCATACTAGCTCACTCTGTACCAAATACTATCATACTATCTCTTATCTACTTCAATAACTCAATTATCTAGTATTACTATCATCACGATTATACAATCTACACTTTCTTCTATATTATCAAGGTCTCTACCAGCCGGTTAGGTATTATTTACCGCTATATAACACTAACTTCACCATTAATATACATATCACTACGCTTAAGACCAACCTATTATCTAATCATTTTACATTATATATATATTACCTTTTCCAACATGCCCAAACCATCTCAACTACTTTCATTTTTCTCTCATTTACTATACCTTTATCTTCTACACCACACATACTCTTCATATAACGTATAGTATTCATTATATATCCTCTTCATTTTCAATTCTTATACTTCTACACCTCACTATATAAGCAACTCACCCCTAAGATTGAGTCTACATATATATATCACTTGAGAATACATTGAGAAATACTTATTATTAGTAATAACTTATATATACTTACTTTATTACTATTATAATTCTACCGACCATTAAGTTATCACACTCTACCTATAATTAAATAATACTATAATATACACTACAATAGGTAATCAATAAACATACCCTTATGTTAAAAGTATAACCTCAAAGCACACTCCATATAGACTTAGTTCCACATATATTAGCATTATCATACTAAACGATTTAAATTGTGAGTCAACCAAGCCACCTTTCCCGCAGTCCACTTCGATCATTTTAGGCACATTTATAAAATTTTACTACTGTGTAACTCTAATCTAAAAACATACACTTTTCTGAGTGAAGTGTCATGTTTTACAATTGTGATACATCTTATGCTTGTTACACATTCGATTATGTACAACTTTCAGGTAAACTAAAAGAGAGTAATAATATTTAACTGCGAGACATACTTTGGAAATGGTATATCATACATGCCGTCACACAGAATGCCCAACGAGTCAAACATCTATCAAGTATTCGTATTGGGGACAGCAGATGCAGCAGAGTAAGTTAGGATCGAGTCACACTCACTAACTAAAAGAGCAATATATTTTAATACACGGTTTATCCTTCATTTTAACTTCACAACGTTTAGCTTCATTTAAGACTCTCCAAATGATTCATTCACACACCGCGACTTAACTAGACACCTCGAGTATAATTCTCTCTATACAGCCATTTCTATCAAATAGAACAAAAGAAAAAAAGCCAACATCTTGCCTCATGATTACGGTCCACAGTCATGGTGGCTATACACGCCTTAGCACCACATAAATCTGTCTCTGAGCAATATCGTTTGAAAAAGTGGAAATGAATTTAGGAAATGTAGGCAACTAGCTAGTAACGCACCCTCTCAAGTAATGCACACAATCTCTTATAACGTCAGATACTACAATGAAGCGAGGCACTCCTTTTCTCACATTTAGAGTCAAAAACACTTAACGCACGACATTTGAAGCAATGCACTCTGTATGGATACCATCATGGCGTAGAATGAAAATGCTACTGTGAAACAAGATGGTGAGGTATGGCAAATTCTTTCATCGCAAACCGCCACTACGTCGAGCTAGTCTATCTCATAAAAGGAAAATTCAATTGAGGAGCAAGAATGTTTAATCACTTCATAAATAGCAGTATTTACCCTGTTCATTCTATAATGATTTAAATATATTCAACCTAAAATAAAAGAGAGCATTTAATTAATTATTCAATTATAAGCATAAGAACTATATCAACTCATCTATTATATCCAAGCACTGAGTTTTTATATTCTTACAAAAATATGTTATGGGATTTGTTTGAGAACCTACAATACTTATATTATTCTACAAATACTCATTGAAACTAAAAGCATCGACTTATTTAGGGCAATATGATTATCACACACACACACACTTATATATATTTATATATATATAATATAATCTATATATATATAAAAAACATAATTTTATCATATATATATATTATTGAGAAGATAATATGCTGAATTCTGAGTTAACCAAAAGACATATGTTCGAAATTCATTATCCAATACCCCATATATTATATAAAAACCAATAAGACCTTTATTATTATTCCAAAAAATAATATATATTAAATAATATTAAATAACTAAAAGTACCATATTATAATAACAACAGTTATGGTCTCCAGAGCATCGAGACCCAATCCATTCCTACAAATTCGGATAAGAGTTATCCTACATTGAACTATTACATTTTTTACATCATGTTTAAACTCATAATAAACGTATATTGTAGCTCTATATCACTTAATAGGTGAAATATATGAATTATTTTACAACACTCCACCTCACGGCCGGGGTGTTTCTACGTATCTCTTCTACGTCATAAATACGCGTGCACCAACTGTTTCCATTGACAATAACTTTATTCAATCATTTATATATTGAATCTACAGAGAAAGATATAACTTAGATTGGTTCTATTACGGGAGTGAAGTCTTCCCTATTTGGAGAGCCAGTGGGAATTATGGTAGACCATTTAGGAGATGAAATAAGAGGTATCTTGCAGAATAATTAAAACCATATATGTCCTCTGGAAGAGCAGGAATTGAGAGACCGAAGTGTGCGTGCGATTAAACACTATTGTTCGACAAATATATAAGAAATATGATGAAATAATTTGATAGAAAAAATACTTTCCGTACTTATTGTCTTCATGTTTCTAGAGTGTCTTTATAGTAGATCACGAAGCTTTCTTCGAAAACTGAAATGAGTAGATGTAACACACACAGTTGCATATTATTAAGTAATAGTCACGCACAAACAATACAAATGTTCCTGTAAATGGACTTGCTTTACTCTTTAATATAACATAAGAGTATTTTGGCTTTATGAAATATGTCACCAAAAAACACCGAGTGCGAAATCAACCGAGATACTAAATCTTAGTATTGGCTGGAATTCCTCTCGAGTACGCATTATCGCTTTCAAGATCTCTCTCAAATTTTTTATGCTTGTCCTCTACTGTATAAAGAACTATAAGCTAAATTCGATCTCCAATTAGTGTTATCCTTCTATAGAGTTGATTTTTTACTTTCATTTGCGTGTTTTTCACCTACTCTAGTTTTTACATTACTACAAAAAGCATTGTGAATATTAAAATAAACGGCGAGTAACGGTTTTGTTAAAAAGCTAAAATTAACAAAAAAAACACACTGAAGTATTAACATCTAATTAAATAGTATTCGAACACATCACTCAATGATATAATATATTAACGCAACGTTAAATAATATACTTCAACGAGTACGATATAGGAAATTTATGAATCTTTTTATCTTATATAAACAATAAATATTATATATATTGTTATGGATAATCTAATTGTTAAAACATAGTGAGCAAAAGGAAAAGATCAATTTATAGCGACCTCGCAACACCAATTTTGCCACTTGGAGTCATCTGCTGCAATTCATCAACTCCGTAACACGGTAATGAGGTGACTATGTATCAGAGTAAGTATCATCACATCGCCAGCGTATATCTGAGCAACTCTTCTTTCCATGCCCGTATGTATATTCGCCCTCATGATTCTGAAACAAGTTATTTCTCTCAACACAAAGCTCCAAATTATAATTAGTATGACCTAATTAATTCACAGATTACTCATTGTGTAAGGAAGTTTCAATTCAAATCCCTTGTCTCTACTTTATCTATGCTAACACGTTTCTTGCGGAATCTTGCTTATTACGGGAGGGACCACTCATACTTATCAACCTCACCGCTGATGAGATATATTATTTCTCGAGCATCAATACTACTGCCAGAATAATTAATTTTATTAATACATTCATTCGCACGAGTGCAACCGCTTATTTAGGCATTCAATTCTCTCACACAGAATTTCAAAGACACTTTCGTCATCTTGGGACACACTGTTCGTAACCTCTTGGACACCCAACACTCGTCAGCATCTTTAATAATTATACCACACTCACTTCACTTTACATAGATATATATTTAAATTGTACCTTGGGAATTTCTTTCCTCACAAGGTAATTTTCTATATACCTAATTTCTTCCAATGAATAATATCATCACAACATATATATATAATATATTTATCACAACTAATCTTATACACTATTTATTACACTATTGAGCTTGGGATACTCACATATTTGGCTAACTAGATATAAAAACCTAATAACTGTTATTGTGTTTCTTTCTTATACTATATATAATATTTTTATAATATTCATACCTCTAATATAAGTATTATATTACTATAATACTATCTCATCTCCCTATCAATTTTTTATTATTTTCTGTTTCTTCCTGGGTTTCACTCGATGATACTATAATAGATACTTTATAATTTTCACATTATATTTATCTCACTCACTGTATTCACTTATATATATATATATATATATATATAATATATATATTCCTATAACTATCTAGAACTATTCATTATATTACCTTACATTATTTAATATATGACTTATACACTCCTCACTCATCTATCTATATATTAATGGTATCTTTATTATCACTACTATTATATACATTAACCTAATATTCATATCTCTATTATTTTACATTTACTCACTCACTTATAATTTACTTACTTGTTATACACCTATCATTACACTGTATAATACTTATTTATTATAGTACCTTCATATCATTTAATAAATTTGCATTATATATATTAAATGTATTCTTTCTTCTAAATCTATCGAGTATCTCTCATTTTTTATTTCCTATCCTATTTTATACTATTCAATTCACAATAATATATATATATTAATCTTATTATATTCTTCTTATACATAAAGTATTAATATCTTTTATATTCTCACTCTTTTTTATTACATTCTATATATTCGACTTATAAACACTATATCAATTATATCCTTAACGGTCAAAAGGACATTCTTCAATAAGATAACAGTGAAATCTCAAATTTTCACTTAACTCTTACTTACTCATGCCTGAGGTGGTATCATATATAGGTATTGCATGGCTCTACATGATTGTTCCTACAACGAGGATCATAGAGAGTAATTGAGATATAGCATGTCCCCATTTCTCGCACATTCTCATCAATAAGAGGAGACGAGAGAGAGAAACTATTGCTTATCAGCGAATTCTTCACTAGCATCTTTTGAAGTCCTCATTTATACAACTCGTCCCATTGCATCGCGAGTGAAATATCACTTTGCTGTAAATACTCAAGAACTCAACTATATATAAATAACAATTCTACAATATACCATAAATAATACATCCCAATAATCTAATTACATAATTATTATATTAATACATTAATACTCATCAAAATCATCCATTGCTTTCCCTACAGTCATATATTAAATATAACATTTTATAATTATACTATTATATCTATTATCATAAATTAATTATCATCATATATTATATCTATCACCACTAAACATTAATTGATACAATAATCTACATTGACATGCAAACTAATTATATTCGAAAACTAATGTACATTAATAATGATACTAATTTAATATAATAATATACATAATTAATAATTATATTTAATATTATATATCACATTCATATCAATCAATAACCTACATATACATAATAATTAATAAATTATATAATAATAATAATAATAATAAAAATAATAATAATATAATAATAATAAATTAAAAAAAAAATGAGATTAAACTAATTAGGTAGAGTTTCGTAAACATAAGATTAGTAAACCTTTATTAACCTAATCTCGTTAAATTACTACTTATTGGTGGCATCTCGAATATGGAACTTTATTTGATCATTATCTATTGTCACTCTCTTACTGGAGTCATATTCAAATTCCTAATTAAACTTTGTCTTAGTATCTTACTCACCACATGCACCACATTCTTTCCTTTCCTTTCTTGTTCACACACTGATCTGGTGGTTCCATACATATCACTGTGTCAGTCTTCTCAGTATCACTCCTACACATGCATAACGTGTCTATTAACATTTGCCCGTTCACTACGTAGTATGCTACTGCGCGTAGTTCTGACATCAGCAACCTAGTCTACACTCCCTCAGATCTAAATCCTGCGACAAACTAGGTTGCCTGATGCTCCAATTGCTCATTTAAGGTTATTGGGCCACTAGCGACGTATTACTAGTAAAGCCACAGGCATTCCAAACTATTACACAAATCTGCTCTGTATCACCAGCCTCTTATCTATCGATGCTGTCATTTCACTCTTTACCTGGCCACTTTCATGGCACGTGCCGGAACGCGTACGGGCCATACTTAAAAATCCAACTGTCTGCTTGGCTGATATCACTCCCATAAAGCTATACTTCACAGTATAATATTATTACAACTATATTTCTTTTCGCCGAAGTCTCAGCCACCGCCTCTTCTTTAGCCATCATTCTCTCTAATACAGTATATTCTAGCTAGCTCTTCGACTCACTATCGGACAGAACAATATGCTATGGTACTTCTATGAGAAACACTCCTATCACACGTTTTATCTAATTTAGTTATAACTTATATCACTCTATCATCCTCAGAAATTATAGTTTTATAAATCGAAACTCACCTCACCTCACCTATTATATATACCCTTACTTATTATGGATAAATCACTCAATACTATATCTTTATGGTATAAATTACTCCATTCACTATATATATATACTACTATACTAATATCACCCCTCTATATAATAATATATATACTATATAAATGAATTATTCAATAATATACCCTTATTTTCTTTTACACTAGTTATATCTCATTATAATATTCACGTATCACTCAAATGTCAACCACACTTATTCTTCTCCATTTCTTCGGGGTAATTATTTATTATCTAGGTTATATTTACTCACAGGTGAAACATATATATATATATATATATAAATTCTAACACAATTGCTGTATAATCTCACAATACAATAACTAACGTCAAAAACATTTTCTCACACACCACGAATACCTACTCGCCCCACTCTAAAATTTTCCTTTTACTTCTCTATTATCTGCTCATCGCCTGGTGGAACAAGGATGAGGTCTACATGATTCCCACCAAGGATAAAGAAAATTAGGATAAATTCTGAATTTTAAAGCAGACATGCTATACGATACGATTTACACGAAGTCCTTTTGAACACTCGCTATATTAAAAGCATACAGAATACTGAACAGTCCTATTAATCTGTGGTAATGTGAAGCAATGTCTTTGTTTAATAAAATACAGTAAACACTCAGTAATAATAATAATAATAATAATAATAATAATAATAATAATAATAATAATAATTAAAAAACATATAAGATATTCTAATATAAGTAGAGTTCGTATTAACTAATATATGGATAATAATATCATAATTAACTATTTAATATCAAAAAATATATATGAATAATATATAAATCATAGGTTAAATAATGTTATAGATATTTTCTGCATTTTCGCTTCTGACGTTTTTTTTTTGTTTTTGTTTTTTTTTATTTTTGTTTTTTTTTTTTTTTTTTTTTTTTTTGTTTTTTTGTGCTAAGCATTCCTAATGTCCTTTCTATTTATAATCTCAAGCGGTTATTTCGCTGGATCGATCGTGTCTACAAAAAATTTTTATATTATAGTATCGATATTGAGTAGCAACAAAAAAAAAAAAATTAAAATACACTTTGAAATATAACTTAAATAATAATATAACGGCTTGATTGCGGAGTAATCTTATTCATAAAGACTTAGTTATCCATATATATTTTTATTTTTTATCTTCTACTGATAAGTCTATATTAAGTATAATAATATATAAATTATAAAATATATAGTAATATAATTATAATTGAGTTTTAAAAAACTACATTATAAAAATTTTTAAAACTAAATCATTAACCTTTTTAAGAATTAATTACGGGAATCAAAAGAAATATCGAAAAAGAGAAATTAATAGAAAATTTTGATATATTTTTCACGGGGTAGATATGAATTTACCTTAATATATATATATTATTCCTTTGGCCTAGATTTTTTGTAGACTAATGTTATATATATTATATATATATATAGGTGCTGTTATAAATAAAAGTAAATTATTTACTACTCTAACATACTAGGAGAGGAGTGAGGGTATTTAAATAGTTCCATGCGTGTCGTATAATGATAAGTTACGACTATAAGGCGGGTATAAGTGTATTAGAGCTTTAGGGTTGTGCTTGCCTCACACATCACGATACCTAAATCTTCTATTGCTAGGAAAGCTGTTGCCATGCTCTTATGTTTTTCTCCCCATTCTATAGTAATTAAGCTCGATTAAAACTAACTATCATATTAACTTTTTCTATGTGTAGTCTGATATTGTATATGAATCGTTATGTGGATACTAAAGGTAATGTTCAAGAGGAAAATATAATATATTGAGGAAGAAATGAGTATGAAAAGAAGTGAATGTAATAAGAATAATTAAATAAGGGCTTAATAATAATTTGATTTGACACTCTACTGTGATAAAAAATAAGAAACAAAGATGAATTAAATAAGGTTGAAATTATAAAGTTAATGGTTGTATGATTTAGAATGTATGTGCGTTGCTTGAGGTTGTTGGATAGAGAATGAGATGAAGGTGAAGAGAATATAAGTTTAGCTCAATTTTTATGAATGTGATTACCTTTGGTTAAATTACAATAAGTTTAGGTATAATCTTTGTGTGAGTAGTGAGAGTCCTAGAATTCTAGATGTATATGATATAAGTTATGAACAGTGAATAGATGTATGTGTGGTATGTGACTATGTATATTCCATCTGAGGATAAAAAGTTAGTCTGTAGAGAGGGTCTTTGGGTGATTAATTTGAATGAATGGATTTACAAGAAAGAGTGAGTTGAGTAGGATTCTAGAATTGATAGTGTGGGGAACCTGAATTGGATTGGATATTAATGGAGTGATTTCAAAAAAGAGGTGGTATTAATATACAGTAGTTATGGTTTTGGGAGTGTAGGTAGTGAGTATATATATAAGAAATAATGGTAAATGGTTAATTGAGTGGCGGCCGGTCCGCTTCCACGCCTAGGTCGTTGATTCTATTCTTGTAGATAAAGAGAAAAAGGAGTAGTGGTATTTGGTGTATCGAATAATGATTTCTGTAATATTAGTTAGCTCACAGAGTTATCCATAAAGTATTACTGACCGAGTTTGGTGGTAGGTAAGATGGACGAAGTGATAAAGTTATGATTGACTTTGTGTCTGGTGAAGAAGAGATGTGAAGTATGTGTGGAACACTGTTAATCAGTGAGGGGTTTTAGGCATCGGGAATTTCGGATCATGTCATTTGTTAGCTAGTACACACTAGCATTCTAAGAATTAGGTAGAGGGGCTGGATGGAGAGGACAGGCTGATAGCTACGAAAGAAGTAGGTAAAATAAGAAAGTGGAGAAAAGTATAAGGTCGAGCCGGTAGATTTGAGAGGGAGTATAGATGGTGATCATTTTGTCCGTCATAGTAGTAAGTTCAGAGGTAGTAGCGCTACGTCGCAACGAGTTCAGAATTAAGCCTGCTGGGGAAATCATTTGAACGTTGTTTATGGACGAGAAAGTGGTGGATACTGGGAAGACATAACTCGGTGGAAGGCCAATAGTTTGAAAAAGTAATGCGAGATATTGTCTTATTAGTAGTGGCAAAGGAAGTGTGTGGATGTGCTAAAGTAGGAGAAGTTAATGAAATAATGATTTCACACTTAGTGAAGGTGGAGAATGAGAAGAGGTAGAGTGGAGAATAGGCGTGGTTGTAAAGCGCGTAAAAAAAGAAGCGTGGTTAATGTACTAAAAGCAAACATGATGAAAGGCGAGATGGGTATCACAAGAACATGAATAACGAGATTGCTTTGGGAATTTATCAAGGTGAAGCGAGGGTCCGGAAAAGAAGGGAAATAAGTTTGTTCTGTGGAGGATCTGTTTAAAGAGAGGTATAGATCGGAGTGAGCGAAAATTACGAAAAGGGTAAAGGGTGTATAATGAAATCAGGTTTGGATAGGGAAGGAGATGAATGAAGGACATTCAAGGAAAATAGGAAGCCTCTTCTGGGAAGGAACGCCGAAAGTAAGAAGAGAACTAAGGGGAATCTGCTTAGAAATAAATGAATAGGGAAGTGGTGCTTTTGTAACTGAGTGAAATGATGTAGAGGGGAGTGTGGAAAGAAATTCGAAAATCTGTATAATAAATCTGACATTAGACAGAATTTATTAACATTATAAATAGTGTGATGAGAGTGGGTTAGTGATGATGGTGAGTTTTTAAATGTGTGTGTAGTTTAATTGAGGGGAGAGTGTTTGGGTTGTGCCAATGTTGAAAATAGTAAGAATAGAAAAGGCTTAGTTTGTGGGGAGTTAAGGGATTTTTTATTATGTTACACTGGGAGTCTAAGAGGTAATGGGAGGTAGTGTGGGGGGTGAGGAAGGTTGTGTAGATTGGAATATGGTCATGTTTTAAAAATGCTACTGCAGGGTAGTAAGGGAAGGGTGATCTATTGAAGGAGTTCTAATTGAATATTATACTATCAAAAGTAATTTTTGATGGCCTGTCTTTTGGCAAGAATGAAAGTGTGCATATTTATATAAGAGGAGTAACAGAGGAGGCAGGTTAGGGCTTGATGTGTATCATTGCTAGGTTAGGAATTGATGCTTTGGAGTATGTTGGGATATGAGTTGTGGAGGTATAAGGAGAGCTACAAGGCTCGTTTATTTAAGAGTGTATAGTTTCACATCAGGGATTTGGGAGGACGAGGACGAGCTATAATAGTTTTGCACAGCTCAACTTCACACGTATATACACACAGACGGTAACAACACAGGACAAAAGCGGGGACACACACAAACTCACGAGCGTAGAAATTACTAGCAGCGAAATATATAATGTATTTTGAGTGTTGTAGGGAAGGTTAATAATATCGGTAGTATATTTATTGGTCCGAAAGAGTGCTATTACGTTATAGTGAAGAACAAGGTGCGTTTATAAGTGGTAGAGGTATGTGTGGATCAATCTTTACATTGAAACATATAATTGAGAAAATAAGAATAAGGGAGTAAAGAAGAAATAAATTAATATTATAGGTGTTATAGGATTTTAGCAAACAGGCGTTAAATGATAGGTTAATAGGGAAGCTTTATGCAGGTAAATTAGCTTGATATATGGTAATTGTTTGTGGTAGGTATACTTCTGAGTTAGTGAAATAATCAAAGTATGATACTGACGATAGTATTGAGAAGCGTGTTGTAAGAAATAATGGTGTCCAATGGTGATGTTGAGTTTAGGTAATAATAGCGGAAGTTAGAGCATAGGGTTGTGTTAATCAGATCCTTATAGGTTATTCAATATTGTTATATAATTAGGATGGGGTTTAATGTAAAGACTATATAATTATCGAAGAGTGGGGATTAGGCAGGTAATATAGGTGGTTAGAATGATGGAGAATGGACGAGGAGTGTGAAGTGGTTGTCAACCTATCTACCTATTGTAGTGGCGGATGATTTTGTCAATATCTTGTTAGTTGGCGAGGAATCTTGATAGAGACGAGTGATATAGAAGTGAGTGAATAATTGGTAGGAGATTGCAGGGTATGTAAAAGGGGGTGGGTGGGTAGGGAATTTCGTAGCAACGATTTCTTTAAAGAAAAGAGTTGTTTTTCGTCTAGTAGAGAGGAACAGTCCTCAGTTGAAATTTGTTTAAGATGATGAGCAGATTAAAATAGACAAATTGCAGATATGTAATTATAAGCAGTTTCAAATAGGAGGGTTATGATTGATTGGAGTAGTTTGATGAAGAAACAAGGGAACGAATATGAAATGCAACGTGAAGTGTAGTAAGGCGGGCGTACTTAGTCTTAAAGTTGTGAATAACTACTGGCAGGTTTATAAGTATGCGCATGGAGTGCAAATTAATTCGTTGTGAAAATGTAAAAGGGCACTAAAGTCTTGAAAGTGCGCTAGAGGTCTTACATGAGGGTATATTTTTTACCTGTGTTAATTGGTTGGTAGTAGACTATGCGTCTGGAATAGAAGTTATAGATTTAAATCAGGGTTCAGATGGAAATCTTAGGGGCACTGCTATGGTTCTGTAACGATATAAGAATTAACTAGAAGTGAGGAATGAACGTGAGCTATATCGATGATGAATTGATTTTCGATTGTGTGTTGTTGTATTTAAAATAAAAGGAGTTAAATGAGCAGATTAAATGAAAGTAATTTCACTGCATGGTCCTTGAGTCCAGTCTTGTCGTGAAAAGGGATCTGACTGAAATCGGAATGTATATTGAGTTTATAGCTGTGAAATGTATAAGGGAGCTACATAGTGTGAGTGTGTTTGGGAAAGCCGACCCGCTGGGAGACCGAAGAGAAAGAAACTTTGGAATTGAGCATCGGTGAAACGAAATGTCTGAGAAAGTATGAGGGTAGAGAGGCGTAATGAGTTTGGACAGCATAAGAGCATTGGTTTTCAAATGTGTTCATGGCAAGAAATAAGTGCATGAATAGAGAGAACATTTGGCTGGGTTTAAGCAAATGGGTGTGCACTTTGGTTGTGCCACTGGGTCACAAGTGGGTGCAGAGCTAGAAAACCTATACATTGTACGATTTTTTTTATCTCGATGAGTGTGATCCTTCAGGGTCCGAGTCTGTCGAGATCCTCTACATGATGGAAGTCTAAAGGAGTGGATTTTCTGTCTGATTGCAGGAGCTACTGTCTACGTTAACTATTAATGGGTACAACTCGAGGAGGAGGGGTTAAGGCGGGTCCTTATTCAATTTCGACGAGTCTTATTGTACCATGTTCTCAACATCACTAATACTGAGCTTTTTTACATTTATCACGAATAAATCTTAGGTACAAATGCCACTTTACACCCAAAATCTATATTGGGCAAAGAGATAGGAAGGTGAAAGAAGAAAGATTAATATGTATATAAATTAAATAATAATAATAATAAATATTAAATTAATATTAATATAATAATAATTATAATATAATAATTAAATTATTAATAATTAAATTAAATTTAATATAATAATATATAATATCAATTAATATAATAATATAAATATATAATAATAATTATAATTAATAATAATTAAAATATTATATAAATTATATTAATTAAATATAATAATAATAATAATATATATTAATATAATATATAATTAAATTAATATATATATATATAAAGTCTGCAATTCAATCGGCGGTATATATAAAAATAATTATCAGAAAATGGCGTCGAATTATATCTATTATAGTAAACTTCACAAGTCGTTAATAAAGGATAAGTAGTAGAGCGCTCGTCAAGTAAATCTCAGGTGATTGTGAACAAGCTTAAAACTAGGAATCGAATATCTGCTTGGTACGTGCTAAATGTGCGGAGAAAACTCCACAATGACGTTGCATTACAGTTTCGCAGAAGAAGTATAAGATTTGGATAAGTCTTGTGCTATACAAATGGTCAAGAGTAATAGAACAATGTTAAACAGTGAGGTGAAGGAGTGTTGTTGATTTTCAGTATTCAAAATTATTAAGATAGAGTTGTTTGAGAATGCAGTCGAGATGGGGAAATTAAGAAGGAGATAAGTTCAATAATGTAACACTGTTATAGTTGATATGTACTAAAAAGCAATTGATAGGAAGTTCAAACATAAGAAAAAGAATGTAAAGTAGTATATTAATGATATAATATAGAGCTAAATTATTATTAGAATAAAAAATTTAATTTATCTTATAAAGGATTGTGCAATTATTATGTAGATGATTGAGAAAACCGATTAAATAGGATGATATTTAAATCAGTATTTGGAAAGGAGGATTATAGATTAATTTGAGATGCTTATGAGATAAGATGTGAATTTATTGAGATTAAAAGCTCTCTATTCTTGGACTGGAAATCGTGCGAAGTGAAAGGTTAACATTGATTAATCAGATTAATATTAATTATGGAATCCTGCATTTTAAGAATAATGAATATATATAAGTTAGTGATTAGGTGTGTTCTTTTGTTAACTGATGAAATATTAGTGATTGTGAGGGGAATGTTTAGTGGAAAGTAACATCTTTATTTATCTATCGAAATCTATATAATATTTGTGATTTTTATCAATAATGAAGAGTTATAGTGAATGTGTCGAGGGTATCAAGAATCGTTAGTGCATCTTAGAAAGAATATTCTGCTATTTTGGAGATGATAGGTCATTCATGCAAGGAGAGGTCTGATTACATGGTGCCATTAATCTGGAAATGGTGTTATTCATGATTCTCGTACTTTGGGATTTTTCATCCAAGTTTGTATCCATCGTTTCTAAATAATACATATGCGCATAAGATTTCATATCTCAGGGTATACTTTTTAAGGATTCCAAGCGTTAATTATAGATGGATATTGGGAGGAGAAGGCGTTAAAAAATAGTACCCTCCTAATACTACAGCTGGTTGAAGTGTTGGCTTGAATATGAGAGAGAGGCTGTAGCTGGTCTAGCTATTTATATTCTTATATGGGATATTTTTACAATGCTTGGAAAACTCTCACTGAAAGACGAACCCAAAACATGGAGATTGAATGTCCATAAGAAGTGTAATAAGATGTGTGGTAGAAAATATGATAATAGTTGTGAATGGCAAGGAAGGTGGCTGGTGCAACATTTTCTTTCCATTTCCATTTCATTAATAGTCGCCTAATGGTTAAAAACCTGAATGTAATGGACTAGCCTTGAGTGCCCGTGAACTACCGTTACGAGGAGTCTTTAATATCAGGGTATGTTGTTACCGGTAGCTTTTATTGAAGGAGAAGTTTTCCTGATAACTGTGATGCGAGTTTATGTCTACGTGGCAGGTGTGATATATGCACCTTGACCTTGTGCCGCAATAGAAAAGAAAGCTATATGAGACTGAGCGAAAAGTAACTATTATCATCAGATGGGAGAATAGACCACCATCTAATAGTCAGCTTACATAATCGTGTAGTGCAGCGCGATCAATGATGGCACTCGAGTGACAGAGAGAGAGGTGAGAAGTAAAATGTCAACATTAATATAGAGAGTTTTGTATGTAGTTTATGTGTGAAGAAAGGGGTAATGAGAGAATATAATATGTAAAATATAATGATTAGTAAATGGTTATTTTAGGTCTATATGTTAGTAGTGAAATAGATTAGGGAAGATTAGTTCGGATTGGTTAAGCAGGATGAGTTTAAATAGTGACAGAGTTGTATTAGTTGTGAGAATAACTCCACCGTGAGACCGTGAGGCTGGGAGACTACGATAGAAAAAGTGGTATATTGAAGTACTAGAGTATAATACGAATGTTTGAGTAGGAGAGATATAATTGATATAAGTATGGTCACAGATATATGCTAGAATATAAAGGTTGAGCTAATAGAGTGAATGGCGGGTTGATTAGTGAGGGGGTATGAGGAGAGATATGTAGACGTAAACACTACTGCTAACATACTCAATGTTCTGTGTATTCTAGTATATAACAAACAATCTCTCACTATAAGTAGTGATCATTATTCACTATAAGTGAAAAACTATTAGGAGAAGTCTCTTGAGAGTGAGATACGACTGAGTCTGATTTGACCGGTAAAGAAACGTAAAGGACTCGTAGATATAACCATACTCAATATATTTCTTGAGTACCTCTGAAGTTACTTCACTAAAATAAAGCACAGATGTGGTTACTAGCGAGAGACAGGGCGCGCGACAGGCCGAGCTTGGTCAATTCCGTTTTTCTCGATCTCCTGTCTTACTTCTACACGTTTCCCACTCTATCACTATACTCGCTCTATAGGTCGATCTATTTGTGCTGTTACAATTCCTCTCACTCGCTGACTCGCTCAACGGCGTATTTAGGTCTCCAAATTGGTACAAAGTGATTGCTCGCGAACGTAATACAATTCATTACTTTTAATGTTTCCGCGACACTGCCAGGCGTATGATATCCTTTTTAAAAAAATAATTAACACCCTGTCTTTTTTCTCTCCAATAAGTCTTTTGGAAAAATTACAATGGTATAGGCATACACACTTATCGATAAAATATCATTACACTAAACAGAAATATGATATTAAGTGTAATATTAACTATATAAAAATGTTGATAATAATATATAAAATAGTCAGAGTACAAATTTGAGGAAACTACACTATCAATAAAATATAAATAATTTATTAGTCTCTCAGTACACGGTGTGCTCTTGTAGAAATGAGCGAGAGTTTGGAGTGGTTATTATATGGCAAGTGTTATTACTATTTATCATTATTTTATTGCACGATAAATTTAGTTTATTATGTGTTACAGTTTATATTATTAGTTATTTTTATCTTAGTTTTATTATATGTGTATTCACGGAAATAATTATATTTGGTATTAAAGTTGAGTATTTAACAGATTATATATTAAAATACGAATTTTTAATAAATATGCTAATCGAGATTTGTATGTTAATATTAGCCTATTAGAAAACCGTTAATCAAATTTAATAGATGAGAACCATTTGCCAAATATTTTTAATATATATATAGTATAATATATATGATTATATATTATATATATATATATATTTATATAATTATTAATTAATATAATATTATATATTCCATATATATAAGGTATATTAATTAATATATATAATATAATTATTATATATATATATATATAATATATAATATTAAATCTATATATTAATATATATTATATATATAATAATATATAATATATATATTATTATATATTATATTTATTAATTAATATATATATATACATTTTATATATATACATATATATATAATATATAATATATATATATTTATATATTTAATATTATAAATATATATATATATATATATAATATAATATATATATATGATATTATATATATAATATATATATATATATATATATATATAATAATTATTTATAAATATATATATATATAATATTTATATATTTATTTTTATTTTTTTAATTTTTTATTATTTCAGAGAATAAATAATATTTTTAGATCCTTACTAGTTATAGTTATTGAGCTGTAACTAGTATTATATTTCTTATCAGTATTAATACCAAAGCCAGTTCATAATCTATTCTTTCATCCGAATAATATAGCACTATTTATTAATCCGTAAGTAATATAATATTATATATTAATTATTATATATATTATTTTATTATTATATTTAATTATATTAATTATTTATATATTATTTATTTATATTATTTATTATTATATAATATAATATATATTATGAGTTAGTTAATAAGATATATAGGATATAATATAAGAGTCACAATAAATATGACCTATTAATATATTATTGTAGAAATCAAGGTAATTATATAGACATCGTAATACTTGTAAAACTAAAATGTTAATGTTGTGGAGTAATTGTTAACTATTAAGGAACTTAATACCTATCATCTGATGTAATACATAATATGTAAAAGGTATTATGAAATTTAAGTGAAACATTATTGATATAATACTGATAAGTGAGTAATAGTGATAGGTACTTATATATCATATATATATATAATCTCTGGTACAAGAAGAACGAGTATTCAGAGTGAATGTTGTCAACAATAAGCTATTTATACGAAAATAATATTCGGCAGCAACTTACTAACACGTACAAATCGCCTGATAAACGAAATATAAGACCACTACTTAAAGACCGCGTACTCAATTAGGATATCTACTGAGCGCTCTGTGCTATGTAGAACACATAAACTAACAAATTTATATCTCAGTGAAAAGAGTGGAAAAAGAAAACTTGATGGGCAGATGAAGGGTGGCGTTTATTTGCACTCTATAATTATTTATTTTTATAGAAGTATCTTTATAACAACTATTCTAGGATTCTTTTATTATATATATATATTTCATTTTATAAATCCTATATATAATATATTTATATTTAATAAATGCTCATATATGGGCTAAGTGCTTATCAACTCACTAACCTCATTATATATATATGTATTGAAAGTCACATATTAATACCTCAAAATTGTTAATTACGTATTGGCCGATCTAGCCCAGTCAAAAATACTGATGTACGCGGCTAGTCATTTCATTATGTTCTGTAATATTTTTATTATATCAAGGGGGCTTTACTGAATAATTATATTATGGCTCATAACTTTCGCCCTTTATAAAAAGCTCAAATATAATTTAACGAAGTTATTAAGTTTGTAAATGTTATAAAAGCCTCTGAGGCATGCAAACCTTTAATTAAATATAATTAATCAAAAAGTGTTACTATTATCAAATAGATGTCGATAAAACGACCCTAT
Source organism: Trachelipus rathkii (assembly GCA_015478945.1). NCBI lineage: Eukaryota > Metazoa > Arthropoda > Malacostraca > Isopoda > Trachelipodidae > Trachelipus > Trachelipus rathkii. Next base: position 30,312 of record JABUQX010045776.1, read on the forward strand.
ATCTGAGATTTGGCAATACTGTTTACTTGAAATATCAATTAATATTTTTCTTAGGCTTATCGTGTAAACGAGTTGCTATGGATATTTCCGTATTAATAGTACGATATCAAAACTACGGTAGCCTAAGTTAATTAAGTGACAGTGCGAGCGGAGTGAGATTCTCAGTCAACTGAGTTTACGAAACCGTAGTAGTAGCAGCATCCACCAACAATAGGATAAAATGCGCTGAGAGCTGACACTCTACTATCTATCTGCACGAATAGGTGGTGACGTGAGTACATTATTTAGTATGTGATACTCAATTTGAGGAGTGATCGAGCATCGAGAAAGGAAAGTAAAAAAGCTGACACTTTACGCTTATATATACGTTTATGTTAGAGATGCATAAGTAGTGTGAATATCAGTATTAACAATCAATTAAAGCTCAAGTAACTATATACACTTATATATATAAACTTATTATATAATATTCCTTTTGAGGCTATAATTGGTAAATTAGTGATTAAATATAACTTATATGTTATAGTATGTTGAGTTTATAGGGTATATTTAAGAATAGTAACCATTATTTTTCTACTATACCGTTATATATTATTATGTATATATTATATATAGTAATATTATATTATAATATTTATTAAATAACTAGATTGTGAATATTATATCCCATTATAAATATAAAATTAGAATTCTTATCCCATCTTTGAGGATAGCTATATCTAATATATATTATATATATTTTATATAAAAAGTTGATATAGATAAATTATTTATTCTAGTATACAATATATTATTAATTATTTTATATTCTTATAACTCTTCCTCACCTTTAAAAAGTATTTAACATACTATCATAATTATTACATTGTACAATAAGTTAATTAATATAATATATATATCATTTATAATCCTTAGAGTCTTAGACTTTAAAAAATTATTGATTTTAAGAAAGATTGTAATATTAGGTCATGACATTTATGATTCATTTATTTATATATTATTAAATAGTAATATTATATTATATTATATCACTATGTTAATTATATAAGGTAGACTTATTATAATATTTAATATATTTATATAATGATAGTATGGAATAAATTATATCAATTAGAATAATAATTATTAATATATTTTTTATGTTATATCTATATGAATAGATTTACTAACACTTTTATATGTATATTTACAATGATTTTATCATATATAAATCTTATGAAGCGAGTTGCTTTGTCTAGAAGTTATAACCTAACTTATATATTAATATATATATATATACCAGTTTTACCACAGATCAAACTGAAAAATAAAATCTTAAAAAAATGAGGTGAAAATATCAGCGTAAGTTAACTCGGCGACTCCAGTACAACATATTTCTTTCACTAACATACTCTCAAATCTCGTGCGCATCATCTCACACATTCCGACCATCAAAGTCTATCGTCGCATGCGGTCACTCCTAATCTTACTGCGTCTATTATCTGTTCTTCTCTCATCACAAATCTAATTACCGATGCTCTCTATGCTTGCTTCCTTTCCTTCTAGATTGCTAATCTCTTCTCTCTTCTTCTGCTAATATTTCACCATATAATATATAGTGAGTAAAATGCTATTTTATTACGCAATACTACATATCACATAATTTAATAAGTATAAATTATTAAACATAATATATATTAACTATATAACTTAAATAATATTGCAGTACTAATTAATAGCTCGTTACTAAAAGGCTTATGTAATAAAAAATTTAAACAAAATTACTCATACGGAAATTAGGCTTGTCTAATATATAAAATATACCTAATAAGTCAATAATATGGATGTGGAAAATGAGAATTTCATAATATGTCAGACATTCGCACCATCACGTATACCACACTAAAAGAGTTGAACCGTTTCATAGAGCCCTTTTGCAGACCATACATAAAATGTATACATCACTAAGAGATGTCTCAAACAGAGAACCAACTAATATCCCCAGAGCAGGCGAAGTATGACGTTCATCTAAGGATTTCACTATCACGTATCTTATCAATGGTTCGCTTGCATATTTTTACTTTAGATCAATTAGACAATACGAAAAGGTCCACCTAATGTAATCAAATTGATAATGACACATAATAGAGGTGATTTATATGTTGGGCGCACCTGTTCCTTGCATCTCTATCGATCATTTTATTATGTGT
>JABUQX010045777.1:0-21660 GCA_015478945.1 Trachelipus rathkii
TATATATATATATAATATATATATATATACTATACTATCTAATATATTTATAAAAAATTTAACCTGATCATGAAGTATCATACATTAAATCATTTAAGGTTAGTCTTAATGATGGTTAAGTTGCATTATTAATAATTTTAGCTAGTATGAAAGATATATCATTATATTTAAAGTATTATTATAATTTATATTATAAAAAATATATTTTATTTATATCAATAAGGAACGACTCAATATATAATATATCTCATACCTAATATAATAGTCATTAACTCACGCTATAAGATAGGAAAATACGGGATTATAGCTAGGTAAAGATGTGAGATATATAATTTAAATATTAAATGTTTGATGTTGCTGGGGTTGCGCCTATGGGCACTATCAATCTTGTTAGAGGAGGGCGAGCATTAGGCGGCAGCAACAGATATTCTGCTCTAATAAAAGGTAGCATAGGACTAATGCAAGGGCGCACATGAGCATAACAATTCTCTGCGCCTATGAACATGAGAAGCTATATCAAAAATTTCAAACACTTCAAAACAGTATTTGATTTCTAACCCTAAGTATACACATACAACTTTGTATATTCTAATTACGATATGCAAAACTTTTTTATATATATACTATTAATTTATATATTATATATGATAATATATTATATATATAATATTAATATATATATATAAAGATACAAATGAGACAAATTACATATTAATATAACCATATACAAATTTCAATATAATATATAATTTAATTTAATAGAATTTATAATATTGCTTTAATATCAATATATATAAGTTCTATAGTTCCTTAACTAACGAAATATAAATTGAGGCAAACTATGGCTACGGAAAAATTTATCAACTTACTTTACATCACGAGCCGTAGCTGAATCACCTCCTGGGGATAATAACATGGACCACATAAAGGACATGGAGGAGGAAAGTAAGGATACGTGATACATAAATTATTATTAGCCGGTGATTTAATTTACAATTGTATTAAGCAGTCGAGATATAGTTTTTTCTTGGCCGTAGTAAAAAAGAAAGCTAATACTGAGCAGCTATTTTTATCTACTCGGCGAGAAAAATTTTGGCTTATATCAAAAGTTTGACGCTTAATTGCAAATAAATTTAGCAAACAGCCACCGCCGGCGAAAAGCGCAGGCGCAAAGGCGAAATAGGCGCTGATGTGACAAAAATATAGGCGCTAGGCGCTAGGGCACAAGGTCTGGCGCCATAGGGGCGTAGGACGCTCCTTAAAAAAAATTATACGGCGCGCCCAGCTCTGATATATATAACTATAATATATATATAATAATATATTATATATATATATATATTATATATAATAGTATTTATATAGTATATATTATATATATATCTAATAGAGGAGAGGAGAGTATATAGTCAATTCATAGATTATATTAAGTATAAAAAAAAATTTAGTTATGGAATAGTATTAATGTAATCGGTATCTATATATATAATAATATATATTATAATATATAATTACTAGGTATCTATATATATATATATATATATATATTATATATATATATATATATATTTTATTAAGAGGAGCATGAGTCAAAAAGATCTGAAAATCAATATTTCTATTATTTGGGAGAAAAATAAGAAGGTGTTAGTGGAGTATGGAAGCATCTCGCTGCACTACACCAGCAACTGCAATGGGCTCGATCTGTACCACTAAAAAGTACTTTTATAAAGCACTTATCTAGTACGAAATATATATATAAAGAACTTTTCTTTGTAAGTTAAAATTTCTTCTTACATACAACTTTTAAAAATTTATAAAAGTGAGTTAGGCAAAACCTCGGAGGAGTCTAGAGGGGGAGGGGCAGTACCCGTTCTCACATCCCTATAAATTCTTTTCAATGAATCATTCCATTCATCAATGAATCAATATTGTAACGGTGGAGGACATTCCATGAAGATAATTATAAATTATATACGCCTTAAAGATTTTAAATATACCCGAAATTATAATACTCGTAATTGCTCATTTACTTAAATGGAGTCCATTACTAATGTTAATAAAAGTTATATAGATCATTTATTAAATTATTCTCAAACCTAAACTATTATATTATCATTTACTTAAGTTTGTATACGAGGCGTGAGAAATGTACATAATATATTGAGGTGAATGGCGGAGTTATATTTTAGTGAGAGGGTATAGGACGTGGGAGTTGGGATTATATATCCATAAGAGCATTAAACATCTACTTATCATATCGTAGATACTACATAATATAGTGAAGGGCCTGTTCGAGGGTGTTGTGAAATCCTAGGATCAATATATATATAGATTTGGAATTATTTTTGACTTTGCAAAACAATGGCTAAGAACTTAAGGGTGAGTTAGATAGAAAGGGTATATTGGGGAGGAGGGGGAGGCTTTCATTGGACCGACTATACGTATGTTTCTTGCTAAACTGTTGAAATACTTAAATACACTGGTGTATGTTGCGCACGCTCACCCCCAAATCTGAGGTTAAGAAACAGAAAAGGAGGAGAAGAAGAGAGAAAGAAGATAACTAGTAAAAATATAGAAAAAAGAGAAAAGAATATAAAGGATAGCTATATAAAAAAAATATAAGAGAAAGAGAGAGGAAAGATAAGAGGAAGGAGAGAAGAGAGAAAGAGAGAGAAAGGAAATTCTTAATTTTGAAGAAAAAATATATACTAATTCCATATATTTCGTAGCAACAGTTTTGGTCCGTGGATCTCGTGAAGTTGAGAGAGAGCATCTTCGCTCCGTTTACAAGGATTAAATCGTAAAAATGGCACTTATTAACGACGCAATTACTAAAAAATAAGATTTTGGAGGAGGTGTGTGCGAGCACGGGTTAACCATATAATCAATTACACTATTACAATATGAAAAATACTTTGTTAAGGTATGATAAATAATATATATATATTAAGGTCAAAATTGACTAACGGTGTAACACAAAAGTGGTCTACTTTTATAGTTCAGAGAACTCCAGATCCCAAAAACCTTCAAAGGTCTTTTTTCTTAAATGGTTGCCACTGCTTTCTAAGGCTAATGATTATCCCCAAGGCAATGGAGCCAATAGCATGCTACCATCCAAAAAGGTCAACTAAGTACAAAAACTAGATTTAAGGAAGTAAAGAGTAATCCGATGTACATTCCGTGGATTGATTATAGAGAGGTTAACCTTATCACTAGAGACTTCAATAGAAGACAATAATGAGAGAGATATAAACTTAAGTGTTTTGTGGTTTATAAAAGAGTGAGAGTTAATTAAAAAAGTACTATTTGAACAATTGAGTTTGAAGTTTGTAAGATAAGAATTTCCTCGACAGAGCATGTACCTTCTGGAGTAGGAGTATTTTTCAATCCGTGAAACTACGAGTGAGAGAGGGAATATGTAACAATTACACAGAGTCGAACATATAGATTGGAATTTGTTTTTCTGTGATGGTATATGATTGGCGTGAGAGCTCGAGATTTTGAGAAAATTCATATTTGCTAGATTTGAGAAGTTGTGCAACAAAAAAAGCGTCTTAATGGGGGGGAGGGGTTATAGTTTCCTCCGAAGGATTGGAGGACAACAGTAATATAAGGGTAAGGGGGAGACTGATAACTGTAGGAATTATAAGGGGGAATTAGCTTATTGATGTTGTAGAGAAGATATAACTGGTATTTGGTCGAAAGAGTGAGTTTGACTGCTGAAGGGCTGATTGGTGAAGAAACAAGGTGCATTTAGAAGGGTAAGGGGGATGTGTGGATCAAATCTTTACATCGAAAAAATAATGGAGAAAATGAGACAGAGAAGACGAAATAAATTGTATTATAAGGTTTTATGGATTTGGCCAACAGGTGTATGATAGCATTAATATGAAAGCTCTGTGGAAGGTGCTTCTGAAATATGATGCTGTTGGTAGGTTCTTCCTGAATGGAATCAAAAGTTGCATGACGATAGGAAGCCGTGTGTAAGAAATAAATGGGATATAGAAGAGGCTTGGTTTAACATATTAATAGCCGAGTGAGGAAGGGAATGTGTTATGAACTCTTGGTTATCCAATTTGTATGTGGATGGGGTTATGAAAATTAGGTGGCAGGGGATGGTTAGAATAATCGGAGAATGGAGAGGAGTGGAGGGTGCGCCTAACCTAGTTATATCGAATCGATTTTTGGTTTTTGGTTTTGGCAAATTTGAAGAGTTTAAGAGATTTGTATAAAGAGATTTGCATTGGTGTGTAAAAGGATGGGTTTTTGAAAGTAAAACGTAGATAAGAGTAAGTTATGGTTGTGAGTGGAGGACAGTTCTCGGTGTGAAGTTATGTTAGATGGTGAAGAGCAGCTGGAACAGTGTCTGAATTTACATTATCCATAATATTTGGATTGAAAAGGTTTTGAACGTATGCATTTATTATAGTAAATATGTAGCTAGATAAAGTTGTGTAATGCACGGAAGGTGGCTCGGAGCAATTCAGATCTTTTGTGGATGTAAAGGGACTATTAGGACTTGAGACCGCTAGGGTCTTACATGAGGGTATGTTGTTACCTGTGTCTAAAATTAATAGTAATGAATGGTATGAAACTATGGTTCCGCTGGAATAAGATGTATAGTTCAAAGTACAATGTGTTCAGAATGGACAATCTTGGAAACGCTGTTAAGAGGCGTGATAATGAATAAGAATGGGAAATAACGATATAAGGAGAATTGTGTGGTGTCGAAGAATATTGGGTAAATGATGAGAGAGATAAATGCAAAATTAACATTGATAGATGATTCAGTCATGTGGAAAGGATGGATATAGTCGGTTGTTAAAAGCGGATGTATGTGGTGGAGTGTGCTGGGAACGATCAGGGGCTGATCAGGGAAGACACCCTAAGAAATGTCTTAGAAAGCTGAGTCAGTAAAAGCGGATTTGCTACGGTGGTGGAATAGGAGAAACGAGAGTGATTAAGGACTCGTGTGAGAGAAAAAATAGGCAGAGAAGAAAGGTTCAATAATAAGAAATGAAGTGTAGCGGAGGATCAGCATAGGTTATGGGCACACAGAATCGCCTGTGGGGTCCATGAGGTGGTCCCTTGCATAAAAGTCTGATGAAGAAGTTATTGGCATGTGGTATAGGTGGAGTGGTACATGGGTTGGATTAAAGAGTGGTTGTGGAAATAGAAAACAGTGTGTACAATAAATGGCAATGTCATCATGGGAAATAGTGAGAGTGGTGTCCACACAGGGTTCAGTGCTGGGGGTACTATTGTTCCTCATATAACCTATATAAAATGATTTTAGGACCAACGAACTTAATGTAAGGTTTTTCTAAGTTGGCAGATGATACCCGAAGTGGCTACCTCAGTAGGGAAATAGTGAAGATGTATAAATATTCAAAATGAATGATCTTATAAACTTTTTGGGTGGGCAGATAAGTGGCAATGAATTAATGAATTAAGTTTCTTCATCTAGGGTTCCTCAATAAGTTTTTAATCTACAAATTGGTGGAATGGGAAATTGGCTAGTCCTGTGGACCATCTGTAGCGAAAAAGATTTTGGTGTAATGTATAAAGCCAGTATTTTTGATAAGTCTAGCTAATCAGTGTTTGGGAGCTAGAAATAAAGCTAATAGCTAATAAGATCATGCTGGGTATAATAAATCGTAATGAATGCTTCTACAAGTATGTGCAAGCGAAGTGTTAGTGAAAGATTTGAAGGCTGGAGGGAGAGCAAGAGTGAGAGGACTCACGCTTAGATGCAGATTTATGTACAAGACTAGCATCAGAAATCGGAGCAGGGGAGCTTTTGCGAATTGACCAGTATTAGAGTATTGTGTTACAAGTTTGGACTGAATGCCCTGGATGTGAATGAGACAACACTATTAAGATATAGTAGATACCGGGTGACCGATTGCTAGAAGAGAGCGCAATGTAGAGGACACAAAAGGTTTGATGTGCTGCCTGGTTTGAAGGGTAAGAGCTAGAGGAGAAGGCTGAAGGAAGTTGGAATATTTTTTCTGTAGAAAGGCAAATTTTTAGAGGGGGGCATATGATTACAAAGTTACCAAAATAATTTACATTATTTATAAAATACAGAGAACATGAGAACGGAGTGCAAGTATTCTTAGTAGAGAGGGGAAACGGAGACCAGGGGGCATAGTAAGTAAAGATATGAAGAAGAAAGTTTAAAAGATAAGTGGGTACATTCATCTTGCAACGGCGTTGTTAAATTTTTTTTGGAGTTGTTTGGCACAGGAAGTTGTTGAGAATGACTCGAGTGCAACATTTAAGAAAGGATTGGATAGGTATATTTGGATGGTTTGGATATCATATAGTTTTTTTTAGTAAAGCCAAATTAGCCGGTTTTTTTTGTTACAGTAGTTATTAAAGGTTCTTCGATTCCCAGACCTTACGGTTATTAAGCTTTTAGCTGTGGTTGGTCGTGCTACTTTAGCTTATAGTTTTTTTTTCTTTTAGTTGTAGAACTTTGTGTATACTATGAAAAGTTATTGGACCAAGCCAGGATGTTTTTGATCGGATTTGGCAGAGCCATGTTTTAGGGAACTTTTGTGTATACTATGCAAGTTATTGAACAGCCCTAGGGTGCTTTTAATATTTACTCTGCACAGATGTTGTTTGGAATTCTCGTCTATTGGCTTGACTGGGACATGTCTTGATACGCCCATGTGGCTTCTTACTGTCATTTTTATTTCTAAATGTTTCTAATGTTTGACAGAGATGCTATTGTGAGGGTCTGTTGCGATTATGTGAAGCTCTAAGGTGGATTTTGCTGCGGAATAGTTCTCACTAAAAGGTATAAAGGTGGACGGTAAAGCTGTGCTTATTTTCAAACTTGCGTCATAAATTATTTCTAAGCTACTTTCTGCTAGCCGTGCATGTTGGCACTCTTACCCCCAGTCTGGGGAGGGAAGGTGGGTGATTGATGACGCATATATATAAATAACAAAATACAATACATAAATACAAATGCAAAAATGAAATAACACTATATTCTGAATGTTTTTTTTCAAAGCTGTCAATAAATTTCATTTTTTAACTGATAAATTTATTAAATGCAGCATGTTTTTGGGCGGCATATATGAAATGACGCAAATGCTGGACAAACTTTCCTATTTATAAATGCCTGCCCACTGGCATTTGCCCAGCGTACATCACTATATGTAATATATATATTTATATATATTATACTATATATATATATACATTACAATAGATATGAAAGTTATTTGTGTAAGATTGACAGATGTACGCTTGTCAAGAGGGTTTATATATATACTATATATATATATATATATATATATATTATATATATATATATATATTATAATTAGTTAATATATATATATATATAGGTTATATAAATCACATATAGATATGGTGCTATATATATTATATATAATATATAGTATATATTATATAAATATATATATATGATGTTTATATATATTAATCAAATGTATATATACTATATATATTTAATATATTAATATTATATATATATATATATATATTTATATATTATTATATTATCCCTTGGATAGCAGCTCCTATGAAAACATCATAAGTGACGAGTAACTGCAACCTATTCTTTTATATTTAAAAGTATTAAGACACAAAATCAAGGATTTCCTTTTAAAATTTTTTTTTAATGTATAAAACTAAAGATAAGCTTTATAAGGGTAACATTTCAATTGGTTAGTTCCAATTGTAACATCTAAAGTAAGTTGTTTTAAACAATTCCATATTCACAACATTATACCAGCAGTTTAGGACTACCAATATGTTGAAAGGACAACAAAAACTGACTCCATGGTAACAAATTTAAATTAATAGAAAAAAAAACTAAAAAACTAGTTCTATTTAACTTCTAAAAGGATAAAATAATTTGAGATTTATTAAAAATTCCAAGAGGTACTATTTCTTTAAAAACTACTACACTTTCTAATGATGAAGATAATTCAGGGAGTTGAGGTTGTTACTTGAAGCTTTCATGGGATAAAGTATAGAGAAGAAAGTTTTTTGATAGAGCATGAGATGGGAGTTAAAACAAGACAGATTATAGGGGTCAGAGTCATTTGTCAAAGATGGAACCATAGCAATATATATATTTTTTAAAGCTTCACATCTCTGGATGGATGAGTTGCTTAGGCCCCAAAGAAAATAAAACAAAATTTTAAATACCATACACATAAAATAGAAATAACAGGTATGAGTTGAAGATTTTTAGCTGGAGACAGAATTATTAGAGCTGGACAATGGTACAAATTATGCTAGTGTCTTAAAAATTGTAAAAGCACATTTGAGAGACGAAAAATTTCTAAGATTTGGTTGCCTACTCCGATTTTTAATTTTTTTTAATTTTTAAAAATATTTTTTTTTTCCCTTAACAAAAAGGTGATAAAATTTTAATAACATCAAAAAGGTGAGATAATTATTTACATTGTCCAGTTCTTCTATTGAATATGATTGGTTTCAATTGTTTTTAGCAAATATAAATACAAAAATGCCAAGACCATCTTATAGAAAAAATAAGGCCTACACAATTAGCCTACCACTTACTATTAAAGCATTGAGTATAAATAAATTCTCAAAATCACTAAAAATTTAATAAATATTTTCATATGGTAGTGAATCATTACAAAATATACGACTAGACTAAAATGTGATATTATAGAAATTAAAAAAAAAACCATTGAAATATTTTAATGAATGAAATCCTACCTTTTAAATTAACTTTGAGAATGCAATATGTACATCCAGAAAGCTACAAAAGCGACAAGAAATGCCATTATGATTTGATAAGGAGTATAATCCATAATAAAACAATTTTCAATCAAAAAAATATATATTGAAACTGTTGAATTTAAAAAAGAAAAACTTTAAGACAAATTAATTCTAATTTTTATATAAAAGAAAGTCATGCAATCATGAATGAAGTGAATTACTTGGTTACACTGTATGCTAAGATACAAAAGATAATAGATAAAGCTAGATAATAGATAAAGCTGTGAAAATAGATAAAATAATAATAATAGATAGAATTCTCTGTTAATTACCATGTTACTTATATTTAACATTAAAAAAAGAACCTAAATCAATAATCGCTTGAACATTCTTTTTATTATTCTATTTCACTTGTGCTCTTCCAAATAAGTGATTTGTTGAGAGCATTAACAATCTTTCCCTGAATGATTGAAGAATGGTTTGGCCCATATGGCTTCAAAAGAAGATAAAAACAAATGATAATGTTTTTCCTCAGCTTTATCCGTGTTTATAAGAGAGAGCAATTACTGATTAGACATTTCTACTCTTTCGTCATTTATTTCATTTCCCTCTATTCTCTTTTCAAGGTCTTCCAGAACACAATATTAATGTAACTTTCTTGGTTTTCTTCTCATTCTATTTTCCTCAACTTTTTTAGTCATCAATCTTCTACCAACATACAGTCACTGCAAAAAGTTCCCAAACCTGATATCTACATACAATAACTTTAACAATAACATTAAAAAATAAGTTTTTGGTGGTCATGGTAATAGTACTTGACCTTGATTACTTTGTGAAGGCATTGTGGAATGCTGTCACTCAACCTCTTGAAGTAGTTGATGCTGATATCCTTCACTGACATCTCCTTGGAGGACTGGAGGGTCCTGAGTGACAAAGCAAAGCAGTTCACAAGGCACTTCTTCACATAGTTCAAGGCATTTTCTTCAAGTTGAGGGCTGGACTGTTGCCTGGCCACTCCAAGACAGCAATGTTGTGGTCAGTCATCAAGCCACTTGTACACCTTTTCCTTGTGACAGGGGGTGGGGGGTGTTGTGTTGTGCATGAATGTAGTGCACCCATGAGAATGTTGAAGCATGGCAGATAATCTTACAAAACAGTGATATGCCAGTCACCATTCATTGGCAAAAAGTACAGTACCCCTCTTCCCATAGCACCACTGAAACCATCACCCATCACAAATTCACTGTGCTTTACTGTACTGACTGTGACTTTGGGGTCGTACTGACTGACTGAAGAATGGGGTCAAATTCTTCTTGTCTGAATATATATACACTGGAACATCAATTCATCTGACCACATCACTTTTTCCAGTTCTCAGATGTCTAGTGATGTATTTCTTGGCAAAGGAGAGTCTTACCTTCTTTATGGTGTAGGTTAGGAGGGGCAAACTGATAGCTCAATGAGAAGGCATGGTGGGGTTTCTTCTGCAACGGATGCTGGATGATATAAATGCTATGTCTTTTAACAGCTCTATGCGATGTTGAGCTCAGATGCAGTTAAATGAGGGTTCTTTGTTAAATATCACTTAAGAAGCTTATCTGTTGCCTTGCTGGTTTTCCAATGGCATCGAAAGCATGGTTTATTTTTATAAAAGGCACCAAGGTAGAAGGGAGCTCATGAGCTGCTGCAAGGAGTGCCATGATGGTAGACTTTGCTCACCTGTATAACAGCAAAAAAAAAAAAGTTATTGTCACATTTTCCTGCCTCTATGCTAAAATATGAAACTTCTCCTTCGCTTTCATGTGTTTGTGAAACACGGTCACTGAATTGCTGGAAATTTGTACCACAAACTAAAGAAACACAAAGTTTTGGGCACTTAAGCGTGAGAAAACACAACACAAAAATCTCTATGCCTAAAAAGACACTGAGGTAGAAGCTACTCACCTTTTAATATTAACTCGCTACTAGACAGTTACCATCTGAAAAGAATTGAAAATTTTATAGCGTGGAAAATAAAATATCTTTATGGAGTGTGCATCAATATGTTTTTAATGAGAAGGTCTGGAAACTTCCTGCAATGACTGTAGTCATGATTTCTTCTCTTGTTTTCAAATCACTAACATCTTTCTTTACCAAAGCTTTTCTCAGCAATTCTAATATTCCTGCTGGTCCCTCTAGTACTTTTACTACTGATTATATCCCATATTGATACCCTGATTATATCCCATTTTGATACCCCTAGCTTCCATCTCTGAATTCTTATTCCTGATTCCTTCATTTTGTTTTTCAAGTTTTTTTTTTTTCTGACCAAAAAATCAGACCCTCAGTTTTGATAACTGTTATTCATGTTATGAAATCTATTTCCTTTTAGTAATGATTCTTTTATTCCTTGAAGCTATCCTCTAGTTTATCTAAGATTCAAACTTGACCCTTACCTCCCTAGATGTAGCTACCTTATTATTTGGAAATTCATAACAATCAATCTTCCCATTTTGATCTCATACAATGAAGTACATGTTTCATTATTTCAATCTTCTTCTGCTCTTCATTTTTCCATTAAAAATTTAATATTTTTAATGAAATGCACTACTATATAACTATTTTACTCTTGTAAAAAGTTTTAGTATTATCCACAAAAAGCGTAGACTGCAGAAATACTCCATGATAACTTTTTCTTCCTTTTTATGAGTGGGCAGATTAACGGCCAATTAATTTTAATAGTGAAAAGTATAAGGTTCTTCATGTAGGTTTCTCAAATAAAAGATTTAACTTTTGATATGAATAGGGATTGACTCAAGTCTGTGAACCAAGAAAAGATTTGGATGTGATTATAAGCAGTAATCTGAAAGTGGCTAATCAGTGTTTGAAAGCAAGGAACAGAACTAATGATAGGTATTAAATATTAGGAGAATGATAGTAGAGTGGTATTGTCTAAATCCATATTGTGAGTTTAATAAAGGAATGGAGAAGGATATTTTATTCAGGATTAGTTTTTCTATTAGCTACTTGGATATTGTAGAAAGGAATGAGATAGGTCTATACGAAGCAGGGTTGCTAGGTGGTCTGTTTGGGTTTAGAATAGGAATTTTGAGCATTTTCAAAGTGGTGGGGGAGTATTAGTTTGCCAGGCAAAGTTAAATATTTGAGTTAGTGTTTCTATAGCTTTGATACCTAAGTATTAAGATGAAGGTTAGATATTTGGTCTGGTCCTACTGCTTGCGAGTCTTTTAAGTTTTTGATAGTGTTGTGTACTTCGAGGGGAGTTTTAATTTTTTTTAGTTGTTTAATTATGGGTTTATGGCTTCTTTTTTAATAGTGTGACAATAATATTACATTAATTTTTGGGGGCTAGGAATTTTATTGTTTTGCTTATATATGCCTATAACTTCATGGACTGCGGGTGTTGAGTATATGATATACAAATTTTTTATATTATGCAGAATATTTTTTTATGTTGATCTTATGATTTAATATTTGGGTAGCTATATTGTTACCAATTTCTATCGTTTTTTCAGTCAATTAAAGTACAGTATTTAATCTATTATTGAGGTCTGTGATTTGGTTGTCTATTAAACAATAAATAATATTATAAGCCTCTCCAACACTTCCAATCATGTTTATTTGTCATTTTAATGCATTTGCAGTATTTGCAAAAATCCTCAAAATCAGTTACCCAGGCCCTACTACTAAAGAATTACCCAAATTACGATTAAATTATTTCCAGATAATATAGAACTATGATCCCCATATTCAATTATTTACTTCTAGTTTGATAATTAGATGACTTGTAGACAAAACATAAAAGAAATAAAACATATAACGCCATGGATAAAATATGATCTCTACCAAATAAATACATCAATAATCCTACATGCCCCCCTGATTGCTTCATCCAAAAGATGAACAATCATACTATCTTCCAAACATCCAAAATATGTTTCGCGATACCATAAACTTCAATTTTTCTCCTTGACAAAAATTTTGAAATTCTGCCCCTATCCCAACTCGAAAAACACCTCGCTCTATTTGGTTTCACACATACCTCTTCACTGACATTTTTTGCATATTTTTATACAGTCTTTAACATCTTTCATTTTAATCTCTTTATTCACCCTTCTCGCAGCAAACATTGTCTTTTCCAAGCCACAATGATTTCTCCCATGGATCCTATCAATCTCTTCCAAAGCCATGCCACAACAATCTTCCTCAATCCTGTTTAAAAACTCCAACCACTTTTTGAATACCCTTGTTAACTTATCCGCTTTGTTTTCTTCAGACCTTACCAAATTAATGTTTATTTTTATCTCAAATTCCTCCAATATATCTGAAATGATTCCCAATCTCCTTTTTACCAACATTTCTGCAGCACCTTTTGATTTAAATCTACAATCCATGTTAACCGCATTCCTAACCCAGTTTACTACTGTCTTTGAATCTCACATTATTTCTACCTCCTTAATACCCCATTTTATACATAAATTCAAACCTTTTAAAACTGCGTCCAATTCTGCAACATTTGTGACTGCAATCCCCCTTCTTCCTCAGCCAACAAGCATCTTCTACTATTTTCCCATCAATCACCAAAGCCACCCCCATCGCTAAATTGCTGGCGTCGCACCATATCTTTCCCCTACCTGAGTCACCCACGAACCAATCTCCTTTTACAGGATCATTCGAACCCACCTCCATCCACAACTTTAACCAACAGTTATTACATTTTTTTTTTCCTCTGCGATCCTTTTCGAACAAGCTGCAGATCATCTTTAACATCTCATACAATTGGATATGTCCAACTAACTTCCGCAGACACAAATACTCCGCTCCTAGAAATCTTCATTATTTCATCAATTTTAGGCAGATCATTCCATCTTCTAAATTCTATTTCACCATTATCTCCATTTAAAAACTCTCATTCTGAGTACTCTTTCCCCCCACCACCTCCTCATTATTTTCTTTGCTTATTCCCGAAATTTCAACAAAGAATGAATTTGCACAAAACCTCAGCCCCAATTACATCCTCATTAACTAATAATCGTTGATGGTAAGATTCTTCCCCTCAAAAACTCTCCTGTCCATTTCCCTCACTGTTCTTAAAATCTTCGTCATAATTTATAATTATTATTTATATTATATAATATATTAATTACGGTATTATATATTAAATATTATAATTATTATATATTAAATTATATACCGTAATAATTTATAATGATTTGCACAATCGAAATCCTAATCTTGTCAAGCATTAAGTTTTTCCCTTGAAGTTCACAAGTTGATGCTTCCAAAGGCTCTTATCGACTCTTATATGCAAGTATGCAGCTTTTAAATCAACCAGTTTTCTCCATTTCCTTACTGAATCATCGCACACTCCAACTTCATCACTGGTGTGGCATGACACGAATTTATTCAATTCTCTGTAATCTAAAATCGGTCTGACTTTGCCTTTGTTAATTTGTTCCACCTCCATTAACAGCAATAAACCATTCCCCTCATCACCATTCAATTCCACCAGAATTCCCTCTCTTATCCATCCCATCACTTCTTCGTCAAATTTATCTTTCACTCCTTTTTTCAAATGCTTATTAAACCTCATTTTGTTCTTCAAACATGGCTCCTTATCCTTCCATTTCCATTTTATGCTCCAAAAATCAACATTAAAATGACCGACGAAACCTTTAACATTGATTTCACAGCACTCATACACCTTGGCTTCCTTCTTCACATCACGCTTGTTTTTCTTCTCCAAGCTTTCAACACCAAAACTGATGCCCTTTTCTTTAATCGTCACCCCACCAAACTTTGATACGCTATAACGTCAATATCAAGACTCACAAAAATGTTCCTCATCATCTTCTCTAACACCAAGACTTCAAATTCAACCCCTAAGATTTCAATGAGCACAGATCCTCTACCAACTGTCTCCACTGCACTCCCATCAATGCCTATGATTCTATCTCCACCTCTTGCAATACTACCAATTTTTTTTTTTAAATTAAAGACTTTGAGCACACAAAGTCTACCAGCCTGTATGCCCGCTCACCATTAATCTTTACATCTATGAAAGGCAATCCGCTGAAGGCACTGTTTAAGGGAATATTTCTGGTGCAATATCCCCTTACTCTCCGTTTCCCTTTTTCAAATTACACATTCTACTAATATTACCCCTTTTCTGCAAGAGAAACATGATGAATTGTTCCCCCTACAATTCCTTCTTAGATGCCTATCACTGCAACTATGACAAACGATTTCTTGTAAGTAATGTTTTTGCTCTAATGCGCTTGCTCCATAATTGCATATGTTTTCCATATTGATTACCTCCCTTGCTCTACTTAATATCTCCTCAATACCGTAACTCTCTATGTTGTCCTTCGTATTAATTCCTTTGGCGATTTTTTTAGAAGACCTGTTTGATGAATAATCTTTTCTCAGCAGTATTTCTCCCCCAACATTTGCACTCCTGGCTAGCCTCCTGATCTCATCATATAAACTCAATATTTTACCACGACCGCATCTCTTAGCCTTCCTTTAGATGGTTTAGAATTTTAAGTTCTCTTAATTTTTTTGAACTAAAAAAGTTTCAAAAATATTTGATCAAATACTGCCTCTGATTATTTCGCACAATCCTGTTTATTATGCCCTTCTCTTCCTGACTGAGTTTCCGTTCAACAGCTCGTCCAACTGGTCTAGAAGAAAAAGGGAGAAGTTGATAATCATTTCTTTTAAGCTTGTGTCTTTTCGAGTTTCTAATTTGAATTCTTTCAAATCGCACACTCCATAATCTCCCCCACTTCGTCAAAAGGCTTTATTTACCACGTCAAAAATTTTGAAGCTGTTCGAAGTCATCTCAAATTTTTTCTTTAGCCTGGATAGCTTGTAGGAACAAGTAAACCAACCTTCTTGTTTGATAGTTAATTATAGACAAAATATAAATGAAATAAACATACGGTATAACAAAATTAATGTGGAGCTATTATAATGAATAAATACATCAATAATCCTACAGAAACTATAGTCACTTTTAACATAAATGCATTACAGAAACCCTAATGAAGCTGGGAGTGACATATTCGATACATAAAAACAAAAAAATAAAAGTATAAATTTACAAAATTAAGCTTTTCATCAATAGTAAATATTGATAATAAATAAATGTTCATGCTTCACATTTGAACACATGGCGCACAAATATTTGTCTACAGGAGCTCCGTCCATACCCACTTGAATTGAATTTTCTTTCCTCCCTAAGTTTATCCAGCAATTCAATTACCAAGATCATATGCTGGTACTTCTATTAATTGGGCAAAATATGGTCATAGTAGTTCATAAGGGTGTCACCAATTTTTATAAAAGTTACAAGATATACTCTAAAATAAGAATGAAACGTAATAGTCGCTCTCTTTAGGAAAAAAAGTTACAGCCTCTCAAAGTTGTTAAAACTCCCAAAGACTTTCATATTTGATCCATCCAGGTTGTCTCTCACTTCATGCCCTCTAGTTCAGTACAGGTTATGATATATTTTGTTAAGTATACAAAGAAAATCTGTGTATACTTAACAATTGGTAATAGTTGAGTTTAACAGATTCTTAAAAATATCGAATTTTTTTTGAAAAAATAAATCGATTTGTTGTTATATCCTAGAAACATAACCGTTGTCAAATTTAATTATCGGCAGCACTAAAACACTGCCTATGACAAAGCCATGCTTAAACCGCTACTAATGATATCTAAATAGCCTAACAACACAAATTTATTTGATAAAAGTGAAAAGAAAATCTGGTTTTGCAATAAAAAGCTTCACCAGCAAAATACTATTCTATTATATTAAATTGTCCCCTCTAACTTATTATTAATTATTATTATTATTATTATTATTATTATTATTATTATATTATTATATATATTATTATATTATTATTATTATTATTATTATATAATATATATATATATATATATATATAGGATATATATAATATATATATAGTATCATATATTATATATATATAATATATATATATAAGTATATATATATATATTATATATATCTTGTCTTTCTTTCTTTCTCACCTTCCACTTCTTTCCCCAAGATTGGGGTAAGGTGCCTAACATGCATCGGAAAAGAAAAGCAGTAAGGAGAACATGACAAACGTCGAAAGAATTAGCCCAAGCCTTTACCGCCCCCGTCTGTAGCATTAATCTTAGTGAGATGCTCGTCCAAACAGACATGAAAATCCACCCTAGAGAATCATGGGACCGCGACGGACCCTCACTAATTATAGATCGTCATCGTAAGGGTTCATCCCCCTGGCCCAGGTGGCCACAACCATGCCCCATACAAACCCCTCCATTCTCTCCTATCATGCACCTTTATTTCGCCTCTGCCAAACTCTACACGTTTCTCTACTTCAAACATTCGTTTTTCACGACTCAATCCACTTTCTCTCGGTCTCCCCCGGTCGGTTCCAACACACTCACCACTATAACATCCGCTTAACCAACCTACTATCATTCATTCCTTTCCACATACCGAAACATCTCAACATACTTTCATTATTCTCACTTTTCCACCTTTCTTCACACCACATCCACTCTCTAATACGTTCAATAATCCTCTCTTTATCAATTCCTTCTCACACCTAGCACACCCCTAAAGATTGTGTCCATCTGAACACATTGGACTTTAGATCTATGCTTCTTATTCCAAGACCATAGTCTCACTACGGCATACAACAACGACAGGCCAACAACATACACAGGTAACAACACACCATCATGCATCACTCAAGACTTAGTCCTTTGCATATCACCAACGATATTAATTGCACCAGCCACCTCATTATCATTCACTACACTCAGTACCATTCGTTCTCCTTTCATCCAACATATACCCCTAAATATCTTAACTCAGACACTTGTTTCTAAGCTTGCTCACCATCTAACATAACTTCCACTGAGGGAGTGTCCCACTCACAACCATAAACCTTACTCTTATCCCACGTTTACTTTCCAATGCCCTCCTTTACACACTTCTGCCACAAATCTCTCTACCAATCTTCCTCCTCTCAAAACTTCTTCAGATTCGCTCACACATGACCAAATCAATCCGTCATATATAAAATAGGTAGGGCACCCGCCACTCAACTCCATTCTCCATCTTTATAACACCATTTCCTGCCATCTCCCACCTCAAATCTTTCATAACCCATTCCATATACAAATGAATACCAAGGAGACACAAACACAACCTGTCTTACTGGCCGCTATTCAATCCTAATAATCCAATCACCAATTGACACCATTTAATTGCTTACACAATACGCTTCACTATCGTCATATATCATCTTTTGATTCGCCATCTCAGAAGCCTAAACCTACCAACACCATAGATATAACTAACACCTGCATAACGCTTCCTATTAACTCTATTCATTAACGCCATTACGTATCATAAAAAACCTAAAATACAATTTTATTCTTCTTCTCATCATTTTCTCAATCATTTGTTTCAATGTTTTGATTTGATCCACACTACCTCTACCACTCCTAAACGCACCATTGTTCTCAACCAATCAAGTCCTCAGTCACATCGAATCGCCTCTTTCCGACAAAATACCAGCATATATCCTTCCTACAGATATATATATATATATAGCCATAATTCGGATAAAAAGGCCAGGAGAGTTATCCAAAAAGTATTAGACTTATGGAAAAACCAATTACATATTTTGGAATCAGCATACAAAGCTTATTATATGTGTTAAAGTCGTTTTTATGAATTTAAAACTACGAATAACACCTAAGAGTGAGACCGCATAGTATCACGAGTCGGGGTCTCTCTGGTCCTCATAGGTGGACGACGGGGGGACATAGTCCCCCTCTGTTCGAGCCCGCTAAAAATTGAAGTTCAAGGAAACATGTAATTCCATTAGGGGGCCTGAGCCGATGGGGGACAGAGTGGGGACGAAGTCCCCCCCGTCGTCCATCGCCTGAGAGGCCGAGTAGACCTCCGAATTCCTGATATATCTATGCCGATCTACTCTATGGTATGTTGAGTTTTAATCATAAAAACGACTTTACATAATATATATATTTGTACGCTGATTCCAATATGTAATTTATTTTTTATAAGTGTCTTACTTTTAGTTTTTTTTTTTTTTTTTTTTTTTTAGTGTTTTTTTTTTACCATTCTGGTAATAAGCTTTATACGCTGATGTCAAATATGTAATTGATTTTTTTTTTCAAATTGTTCATTATCTAATATATATATAATAATATATAATTATAATATATATATTATATATATATATATATAATATATATATATATATATATAAGCAGACGTAATCCTAAAAGCGAGAATAATTTTACGATATTTTAATAAACGACATTTTTCGTTAATTTTCATATATCATTCTTTTTTACGCATCAATTTTTTTTGTTTTGTTTTTGTTTTTGCGTTGGCTCATTATAATTTATCATATTGAGGAGAGGTTTGGCAACACTGTTCTAGTACTTTGACATGGGTTCTAAAGATACAAAAAAAAACCGATTATCAAGAAAAAAAAATCGATATTTTGTCAAGAATCTGTTAATCACTCAAACTATTACCCAAATCTTAATCATAACCGAACTAGGATGGCCTTAAAACGAGCACGAGGCCCATATTTTTTTTTGAAAGCCTTTGGGAAAATTTAAAACTTTAGAAAGCTAGTAACTTTTTTTCCCTACGACTCTACATCATCTATTCTCTTCTTCTCTGCTTCATTTTCATCTCTCTCTTCTACAGACTACCTCTCCACGTGATTTAAAAAAAAATTGTGTAATGTCATATATTTTTAACTTGAGAGGCTGTAACTTTTTTTTCCCTTAAGAGAGCCACTTTTTATTTTCACTATTCATTTTTATTTTTTTTGAGTATATCCTGTGATTTTTATAAAAATCGGGGGTAACACCCTTCTGCACTACTATTACCAAATTTTAAATATAAGACAAGCCATTCAAACCAAATGGCAAGCTTAATTCTATGGGACAGTCATATAGGGGCCTAGGCCCATGACTTTATTTTTCTTTTGTTCTAAATGTTAGCCTATAAACACTCAACAAAGTTTTTTTCATAGATTAGTTAGTACGTTATGGCTTTTAATTTTTTTTTTTGTTCTCAAAAACTGCTTTAAGAAAGAAAGGCATCAACGTTACCCTAAATTATAGGGTAACCTACAGTAAACTTTGAAAGCGTATCCTTTGTCAAGTTTGTCAAGGGTTGCCGCGGTAATGCACTGTAGGGATGGCTTCATGTCGAAATCGATATCGAGAATATCGATATTTATATCGATATAATGTTTGTCTTGGGCATTATTTTCTTAGGCGATATATCGATATTTCGATATTTTTTCTTAATATCGGGAAGCCGATATTTTTCCCAAAAAAATTTTTTAAAGGCCGGGGAACAAAATCTTTAGCCCCTCTCCCGACACCTTGAAGTGAAACTCTCTTTCTCCCCCTTATTTCGTTCCTTCCCGATATTTTTTTTTTTTTTACAATTAACACCACCGCTCAACGGGCAGAGCCCTAATCTTAGATCAAGGGGGTGTGCCCAATTTTTAAGTCTAAGCAAGACTCACACGCCCGACCAGTGAGGAACCTGAATCTCTTCACTTAGTTGGGCAAGTCTCTACCGCTGAGCTACCGAAGGATTTTTTGTGTTTGTTTCCATTCCTGTTTAACCTATTTAAAGAAAATCTTCAAACGAGCCGACTGCGCCGAATATTCCATTCTCATAGATCTTATATGTTGCTCTATCCAAACTAGCTTCACTGGCCAGAATTACATGATGAATTTTTATATTAATTTACAAGCAAAGTTTAAAATAATTCAAAAGAACTAAGCCGGAAAATTTTGTCGCTCCTCCATTTATTTCAGATAATTATCATTTTTTTTTTTAAACTAAAAATGAAAAGAATCTTAGCGAAAAACTTTTGCAGTTCCACCACTAAATTTTATCGAAGTGTACAAATGTTGTTTCTTTTCACGAAAGTTTTAAAAGGCAAATTTTATTAACTTGATAAATTTTTTATTTCAATAATAATCTGGCCAGGACCTGTGTCAAAAACATTCTCATTTTTTGATCCTAAGACTATTCTAACTTTAGCTGAAGCTTTTGCATTTTTCAATCTTCAGTCTTCTCTCTGGTGTTCTTCAGTTTCTTCTCTTTATTTTCTTTCTTTTTATTTTTAATGCTCTAATGTTCTAATGTCCGGCAATCATACAATACAATATAAATACATACATACATACATACATACATACATACATACATACATACATACATACATACATACATACATACATACATACATACATACATACATACATACATACATACATACATACAGTACATACATACATACATACATACATACATACATACATACATACATACATATAATGTCGTATATAAAATAAACTGAAAAATTAGGGTTTTAGACTTTTCGTCTTTCGAGAACCATAAAATAGGGAGATGGAGGGAGAATCGTCAGAATCGTGGTTTCTGAGCTAATGCGTCAACATGGCAACATTGCCACTAGGTAGCCAAATAGTCATTCTGACTCGGTGACTCTATCCGGCGTCATCACTGCCACAGTCCGCACTCCGCAGTTGTATTTCAGGGCAAGATCCCAATGTTGGGTCTCGGGCTGAGCCCCAAATTTTCAGCCCCTCCCTCAAAATGGACTAAAAATTCGGAGTAATTTTTCAGCCGATTTGACTGTATATAACACCAAATGTAGACTTTTGTTGCCCTCTAAAGACGATTGTTTTCCCGGGTTTTTCTCGTTTGGTAGTCATTCTTGATTTCAGAATTTCGATTTCAAATTTTTTCAATAACCCATGTTTTTTCAAATTCTTCTAGCTTCAACTACCAGAATT
>JABUQX010045778.1:0-13320 GCA_015478945.1 Trachelipus rathkii
GAGGCTCTTAATTAACGAAATTACCATTGTGATAATTAAGAAATTTTTTTTTCCTTTTAAATTAGCTAACATACATAATTATATAATATATATATAATATATATATAAATATATATATAATATATAATATATATATAATATATATATATATAATATATATATAATATATATATAATAAAATAATATATATATAAATGAAATAGTAGATATTGGGGCAAAAAATGCCAACTTATATTAGAATTCTTCACCCAAACACTATTAGAATAAATAGTATTAAATTTGTTAAGTTTTCGTAGGCACAGTATAAAATTTCATAATTTCACTCCCAAAAAATTATAATAATTGAAATAAACGAAAAAAAATAAAAAAAAAAAACTTAGAAAAGAATCAAATTCATATTAAATTTCAATAATAATAACAATAATAAATAATTAAGACACATTTCAAAGTAGTTCCATTAAAATATTTTATTTCAGTTCCTAAGGCAGCGCAATATGGGGATTTTGGGAACCCCATTTTAGCCCCCACCTAAAAAGGGACATTAAATTCAATTTTCAGAAAATTTTGATGGGGTTAAAAGCAAACTGCAGCTTTTTTTTTTTTCCCTAGAACGTCATTTTCAGGTATTTTTCTGTTGTAGTCATTGTTTCGGCGTTTTCATTTTTTCAGAACCTAATTTTTTGATATTTTTTCGCATCAACTTCTGCAATTTTTTTCGAAATGACTTCAAACTTGAAATATACATAGATGGGTCTATTACGCGAAATTGCACATAGTTTTTTGATTTTTGGAAAATTGTGCTCAGCAATGTCGAATTTTCCAAAACCTACTTTTTTGGTTTTTTAATTAAAAAAATTTGTCTAAAAAATCAAAAGAACTAACATTTTGCATTTTGTGGCTTAATAGACCCATCATATGTATTTCAATTTGAAGTTATTTCGAAAAAAAATTGTAGAAGTTAATACGAAAAACTGTCAAAAAATTAGGTTCGGAAAAAATGAAACGTCGAAAAAAACACCTGAAAATGACGTTCTAGAGGTCAAAAAAAGCTCCGGTTTGTTTTTTTCCCCATCAAAATTGTCTGAAAATTAAGAATTTTATGTCCATTTTTAGGGTGGGCGGAAAATTAGGCTACGCCAGAGCACATATTGGATCCTCCCATTATTAAAAAACAAGAGAATGATAAATTGTTGCCCTAAAAAGAGCTCTCTTTTTATGGTAAAAATTTATCATTATCGTACAGTTCATAAGTCTGAAATATATTTTAACTGAAGTTACAGCCAGGAATAGGGGAGGGCAGAGTAGGGGAGGCTAGAGAGGTAGGGCTATAGGCTATTGTTCAAGTTTGCAAATTTGCTTTTTCGCGGGAAAGTTTCTTGATATATATATATATATATATATATATTATATATATTATATATATAGAATATATATATATATATATATATATATATATATATTATATATATAATATTATATAATATATATAGTTTTTTCAGCAAAGCAAAAGCCTTGAAATTTTTTTTCAGCGAGCAAAGCTTTGAATTCCAGGGGGGGCCATGTGGCCCTTACTTGCCCCCCCTCCCGGCGCCTGTATATATATAGATATATATAATTATATATATATATATATAATATATATATATATATATATATATATATAATATATTATATTTATATATATATACAAAACATGAAATATAGGCAAAAGAGTGGTATATTGAAATAAATTATCGATTTCCTATTAATATAAAGTACCACTATTGTATATTTATTTAGTGTATTCTCTCATTGGATGTTAGATTATTTTGTGGATCTCAATATAAACTAATTAGCAAATTTCAGTCTATAATATAGCTATTCCAGTCACCAAATTGATAAACTTAATTTCTATAAATATTTTTCAAAACTTTTATGCTTTATTAAAAATATAATAAAAAATTCACCCTAATGTGTATATGAGGACACAAAGAAATTTTTTTGGGATAACAAAAGTTATTTTCATTTTGTTTAAAATATAACTAAATCTTTTATTTTTTTTTTAACAATAAAATTATCCCCTTCCCTCCAGGTATATATACTCCTCCCTCTCTTCATCTTCAAGGTTTCCAGTTTGGTCATGAAAGAACAACACGCCCTCCAATAAAAATGAGAAAAAAATTTTATTAGATTTTTTTGATCCTTATTCTTTCTTTACCAAAAAATCTTTTTAAATATTTTAATTATAAGTAACCAAATGACTTTAAATCTTAATTTAATCACAATTTCCCATCAAAGTTTATGAACTCTTAACCATTAAATTAATTTTGAGAATATCAAAATGTCTGCTTTTAATTTTTATTCGAAGATTCATTTGGCAATACAGGCCTTGAAAAATAGTAGTTTTTACAGTAATTTTAAAATGATTTGTATTCCCCAAATAGTCCCAAATGAAATTTAATTCTGTTCTCTCTTTAAAGGCATTGTTAAATGATGATTCTGAGGTATGGATTATTTATTGTAAAACAAGTGAAGAAAGAAATTAATTTATTTTTGTTGTAGTATTCTTAAGTAAATAAAATTGTCCTACCAATTAGATTATACTGTGGAGAATGATAATTTTCCTTTTTTGAAGGTTAGAGAAAAAAGTAAATTTTTAAGTTAAAAAATTGATTAAATGAAAGAATCTTTTTTTTTTTTTTTTTTTTTTTTATTGAAAAACGGGGAAAAGACATTTAAAAATTTTTCAATTTAGATGTCATTTGGCCAATTTTGACTTTAGCCCAAATGAAACTCAATGAAGCATAAAAATAAATAAAGTGAAAGAAACATAATCAGTGTGCTTTAGGGCCACATATTGTACAGGCTCCATTATCGTTCATCATTTAAAAAATATTTACAAAAATTCGATAAAGATTAATATAAACATTTTAATTGTTTAATCCAGCAGGAAAGTTTTTGTGGCATTTTGATATTAACCAAAGTTAAATGTTTCCCTAATTATTTGGATATTAAGAGGGACTTCCCAATTGATGAATTCTTTAGAAAGGTTCAGAAGAGTTCAGAAACATGGTCAAAGCTTTTGAACAAGATCATGGTGGAAGAAGTTCGCCGTAAGGATATTATTATATTATATTATTATATTATTATTATTATATTATTATATATTATTATTATTATTATTACCGTATTATTATTATTATTATTATTATTATTATTTACAAATTTATCTTTTCCACAGAAAGGAATAATTTACACAGACATAATGTCAAAGATGGGAGATTGAAATAAAAGCGAGCCATTGAGATTTAAGGAAGAATGATTGGAGACCCGATCAAACATATTGAAACAAATTTCTCGACTAGAAAAGAAAAGTCTGGTAAGAAAGAGAAATAAAAAGGTTGTATTTTGTGTCTTATGAATTTGAATGATTCTTGTATGAAATTTGTTATTTTCATAAATTATTATTTTATCATTAAAAATTTCTGTGACTAGTTTCCAAGTAACAAGGGTCGCAATTTCGGGAGGTTACTCAACAGGTTCTTTGAAATACCATAACTCCCTTCTGTTTCAAGACACTTTTGAGATCAGCAAAGAGAGAGAATTCAATTTGAAAAAGTTTATTACTTTAAAAAGTAAAAAATAATTTTTTTAACGAAAGCATATTTCCTCATATAGTTCAAACTTCTTACTGCTTCAAATGCTTTTCCTGTTAGTTTAACCCATTGGTGGGGATACTTGCGGTCTTAGGCCACATATGGCCTTGTGGACCATCAAGTGTTGCTTTCTAAGGCTTATGGATAAATTGTGTATTTAAAGATATACTCCGGGGAAATTAGATAAGAATGTGTACCTAACAGTTTATAGTTGGTGAGACTCGTACAAAATAATTATTATAATGATAAAAATAAAAAGCAAATATAAAACAAAATATTTTAAAATCAGGCCAAACAAATGTACAAAACATACAAAAATAAAAATAAGCAATATTATTAACACATCTTTTTAAAATGTGTCTTTTGTGTCAATTGCACTCTTTGTTTACAATTAAAGTTAGTGTTTCCAGAATTTTTCGTTCGCATTTCAGTCAGTCAGTTAATTTGATCCCAATGATGTTGCTACGCATGTGTATTTTCGTCATGGATGTGTTCGATTTTGCTATTGATTAGTTCGATGCCCTCCTTGTTACCATCATTACTTAATTTATCATCATCTTACTGTTCAGTCCACCATGTCTAAAAGAGTTAAAAAAAAAAAAAGTGCAAGAAGTAAATATTTTTAATGATGAATGAGAATTATAATTTTTTGTACTGTTTAATAGCGGTAAAATGAATTGCTTGAAGGAATAGGAATAAAGGAATAAAGAAATAAAAATGAAGAAAAAGAATGAAGAAATAGGAAAGCTGAACAAAGGAATGAAGGAATAGGAATGGAAAGGAATGAAGGAATAAAGGAATAGGAAAGCTAAACAAAGGAATGAAGGAATAGGAATGCTAGGCCTACATCGAGGATACGCTATGACTGAGGAAAGTTATAAAGTAGCGTATTTGCTTGGAAAAAAATGTGAACCATTTGGCGATGCAGAACTTATAAAGGATTGCATTGTTGAAGATAAAGTTGATAAATATAATGATGTACCTCCTTAAAGAAGAACTAATACAGATCAGCAGAATGAGTTAGGTCATCATGTGCTTCAGCAGCTTCAAAAAATAATTCAAAATGAAAATGTTTTTTACTTGATGGCTTTGGATGAATCACATATAAATATTACGATTTTGGATTAAATGTTACTAACTTAGTGAATGTTTGTACAGACGGAGCTCAATCTATGACTGGGAATAGGGAAGGATTTATTGCATATTTTAAGAGAACTCGCAGATCCAAATGCCCAAACTTCTTTTCATTGTCTGTGCCAAATCTGTCGTGTTAAATGAATCCACTAAAAAATGTTATAGGTATTTTGAATAATATTCGAGCAAATGCAACATGTCATCGACGGCTTCGAAACATGTCCATGATGGATGAAATATATTATCATTGTAGATTTGCAGTGCATTGTTTATCACCAGGACTAGTATTAGACAATTTTTATCTCTGAGAGGACAAAGAATTGACTTTTTTAAAGGTAACGACCAATCAACATTGTGAATTACCAGATTTTAATTTTCTCCTAGATATTTCCTCTCTTTGTGATATAATGTTGAAGCCAAATTAATTACATATTTCACTGCAGGGTTAAGCTAAATCCATATATGATATGATATGTGGCAAAAAATCTGGCATTTAGAAAGAAATAATCGTTTTTTCAATACTTTCCTTGCTCACTCGAAACTTTCAGAACATTTTCCCCGTTAACAAAAATAATTAATGAAAACAAAGAGTATAATAGGGAGTCTTTTATGATATAAAATCTGTCGTTAAAAGATCGTTAATCAAATGATTACAAATGAGAAGATGTATTGATTGTGAAAGCAGAATCACCTGAGAACTAACTCTTCAAGCCTCACTTAGTTGATTTATCAAAGGCACTTGAAGAGTTGCAAGTAGAGCTTATTGAATTGTAGGAAGATAATATCTTAAAATCTTTGTTTGAAATTAAGGAAAGTCCTGTTGAAATTTTGGAAAAAGCCGTAGAATACCCTCGCCTTCGGGAACATGCACGCCTATTGATTTCAGGCTTTTCTACGACATACTGTTTTGAATCAACATTCTCATACTTTACACAAATCAAAAATTCATTGAGAAATCAGATGACTGATGAGCATCTGGAGGACCAATTAAAACCCAAAACCTCCATGCTGGAACTAGATATCACAATGTTGTACCAGCAGAAGCAATCTCAGAGATGTCATTATAATATTAAAAAGCTAGTTAAATAAGTAAATAATTAAATAAATAAATAATCTTAAAATGGTTAAATATTCCCTGATAGTTATTACTTTAAAAGAATATTAATTAACAAAAGATTCAATATTATTGTAAAAAAAATGTCACATTTATTGACTGGCCTCACTTCTGGTGTCAAATTTCAATGTGGCTTTCACACACAAAAAAGTTCCCCACCCCTTTTTTAAGTTCTAAGTCAGGGAGTTACGTCTTTCATCCATCTAAAAACATCCACAATTTCTGATCTTATTTTATATTCTGATTCTTTTCCTTCCTTTCCAGTTTATGACATTACCTCTTTTCTTATTCCTTTCTGAATTCATTGTTGCTCTTTTTTCTTATTTCTTCCCTTCCAGTTTATGACATGAGCTCTTTTCTTATTCCTTTCTGAATTCATTGTTGCTCTTTTTTCTTATTCCTTCCCTTCCAGTTTATGACATGAGCTCTTTTCTTATTCCTTTCTGAATTCATTTTTGCTCTTTGCAAACACTGAAAGACTGAGGAAAAAAACAACTTTGGCCCCAGGTTTTATGTATAACCTACATTTTACATGAAATTAAATCTAATTATAATTATCTCTTCTTCTTATCTTCATCTTCCTCTTTTCCCAAGACTGGGGGTAAAGTGCGTGACAAGCATCGGAAAAGAGTAGTAGTAGAAGAATATGGAACGAAGTCGAAGAATGAAGTAGTCCCAGCGTTACGCTGCCCTCTATACTATTTATGAGAACTCGTCGCAGTCCAGAAAAGTTCACCATAGAGCGCTTCACGGGAACAGCGAGCGCGACCTCACTATGGCATATCGTCAGGTGGTAGGGTTCATCCCTGGCCAGGTGGGCCCAAAACCAGCCCCCTCACAAACCTGCATTCACTCAATATTTATGCACCTTTATTCTCTGCTCTGCCAATGCACCTTTGTTCTCTCCTTCAGACATTCGTTTACTGTTTACTTAATCCACTTTTTCTTCGGTCTCCCAGCCGTGATTCCCAACACTCACTACTCCGCTTAACCAACCCGACTGTCAATTCATGGCCTTATTCCAACATGGCCAACCATCTCAACGTACTTTCATTTATTCTCTCATTTTACCCCCCTTTCTTCACACCACATAACTCTAATACGTTCATTCCTCATTTTATCAATTCTTTTCACAACCTAACACGCCCCTAAGATTGCCATCTGAACACAGATGAACTTTAGATCTATGCCTCTTTATTCCAGACCATAGCCTCACTACTGAATGACATTAACACAGAACAACATACCTTAATGAAGATTCCTAGCGCACTCAAGACTTAGTCCCTTTACATCCCTAACGGATTTAATTGCACCAGCCACCTTCCTGCCATTCACAACTTCCCTACTACACTCTGCATATCCGTTCCCTTATCATCCAACATTTATCCTAAATATTTAAACTCGGACACTTTTTCCAGCTGCTCACCATCTAACATAACTTCGTACCGAGGACTGTCCTCACTCACAACCATAACATTACTCTTATCTACGTTTACTTTCAAACCCCTCCTTTTACTCACTCTACCAAATCCTTTTACACACCCTACCAAATCTCTCTACCAATCCTCTCAAACTCTCTTCAGATTCACCACTCAAAACCAAATCATCTGCATAATAAATAAGTAAGAACGCCTCGCACCTCACCTCCATTCTCCACATTATCTAACACCAATTGTCCTGCCACCCCCATATCTAATTCTTTAATAACTCCATCCATATACAAATTGAATAACCAAGGGGATATAAAACATCCCTGCCTCACTCCGCTATTAATATTAAACCAATCACTTGTGACATCATTTATTCTCACAAACGCTTCACTATCGCCATACATTCTTTTGATTTCATTCAGAAGCCTACCACTGACACCATATATTACTAACACCTGCCATAGAGCTTCCCTATTAATCCTATCATACTCCTGTTGCAAATCCATAAAACCTAAATACAATTTATTCTTCTTCTCCCTCATTTTCTCAGTCATTTGTTTCAATGTAAAGATTTGATCCACACATCCTCTACCACTCCTAAACCCACCTTGTTCTTCACCAATCAGTCCTTCAGTCACTCGATGCACTCTTTCGACTAAAATACCAGCATATATCTCACCTACAACACTCAGCAAACTAATTCCCTTATAATTCCTTCAGTTTCCCTATCTCCCTTACCCTTATTATAGGGTACTATTACTGCTCTCTTCTAATCCCTCCTCCCTCCAATTATTACTATCATTTACCTTAAATCATTTGCTGATTGATTTATACAATAAATACATTTTTCATCTTGTGTACCTGGTTTTCTCATTTATTATTATTATTATTATGGACACCCTTTCTGAGAAGTGGACATGATTTTTCTTCTGGAGAAGTTTAGATGAAATATTTTCTGTTGTGTCTTTTTTAAGAACTTTTTTGACACAATTTGTGAAGTACTTTATACTGTTTAAGATTTTAATTTTTTTTTGGCTATTGACAGTCGTTTTTATTCTGTTGTGGAAATATTGAACAAAATATTCAAGTCATAAACCCGTTCCCACAAATTAAGTTTCCATTTCTGCCCGAAAGAATGCCTCGAGTTCGGCAGGCGATGATGCAAACAGATTATACAAGTCTTCCAATAAGCTCTTAAGTCCTGAAGAAATGATCTCGACATGGAATAGTTTTCTTCTTAGCTTTCAAAGGAAAAAGAATTCGACGAAGCGACTCTGAGAGGAAATTCCGACGCTCTTACCTTTGAACCTCCAGGATGGCTGTAAGCCCCTACTTTAGAGTTTTTCGGACTTATGGACACGCTTTTCATGAGAAGTGGACATGTCAGATTTTTCTTCTGGACGAATTTAAGATGAAGTATTTCTGTTTTGGTCTTTTTATAGAACTTTTTTGACACATTTGTGAAGTTACTTTATATGTTAAATTTTAAATTTTTTTGGCTATTACATCGTTTTATTATTATTATTATTATTATTATTATTATTATTATTATTTGGTGGGAGTAGATTCATTAATTTCCGTTGTTTTATTATTTTGTAGACTCCTATTAGTGATGTAGACCATGGAGAGAAAGATGACAAACTCAAAATAAGCCCTTTAAGAAACGAACCTCAATTGTCAAGAGGAAAGAGTCAAAAGATTAATAACAAAGATTTGAAACATGAAAACACAGATGATTGGAACTTCATTCGAAGTCACAAGGTAAGAAGTTTAAATATGAAATTGAAGTTTAGAATGTAAACTCGAATCAAATTCAGAATTGATGATGATACCGGTGGTGGTACTTCTTCCAGCCCTAAAGGAGGAGGAAAAATTTATTAAATGTTCTGAGTGCGATTAAAAATCGAGACAGAAGGCTATATAATGAATAAATACCGCTATATTTATAGCTGTGCTCAGATCATTTAAAATATTTGTATTTTTTTTAAGGGTGGCACATAATTGTTCTTTTCTTCCCAACAAAAACCTGATGATATTTAAGCTCTTTCTTTTTACTTATAAAACATATTTCAAATGTTACTCTGATCGGGAATCTTTCTAGGTGGGCAATCAGGCTAGATTTCATCGTTTCTAACACATCCATCACTACCGGTACCACCACTACTTCCTCCATATTCCACATTCTCTGGATTTTGTAGTTGAGAATCGGATAATTAAGATATTTATATTATTTTTAGGAATATTAATAATAATATTAAATATATTAATAATATTTGCTGCACTTACTTTCCCTCATTTTCCCATTTGTACAAAGGCTCACTTGTCTAGTCGGAATTCCATTTCCATACCATGTGAATTTTTTTTACTACTCTTAACTTGCCTTTTAGTTTCTTCTTTGTTTGGTGAGTTTAGTTTTGGATCGTCCGTATAGAACAGGTGCGTTTTCTGTTTAGTATTTTTTTTTCATACCTTGGGTTTATTCTGTATCCTCAAATTTTCTTCTCTATTTTTATCATTTGTTCTCGGACTTCTCCTCTCAGGAACATGGTCAACAGTCCTATTTCTCTCCTCACATTTTCTATTTGTTTCTCCAATCTATATTTCCTGGGATGCTTCTTGTTTCTCCTCTCTCGAGTTGTTTCCCCTTTTTCAATTACTCCTGTTCTCTTTGCCTCCTCCACTGCTTTAGCTGTCCCATAATAAAGTCCTTTAATCTCTGTAATTTCGCAGGTCGGTGGAATTAATCTTGGTTTGTCCAGTATACTTTTCATTCTCATCTGATCATTTATCTTTTTAAACTTTTTTCTTTTTGTTTTTGTTATATCCTAATCTGGATATTTAGCTATCCCGTTTAACATTACATTCATCCTCGTTATTGCTCATGTTTATGCTGGTATTTTGAGGGTGATGCTGATTTTCTATCAGCTTATACCCGAGTTAATATAGTTTCACATTTTCTTCACTTACACGGTCTGGTAGACCCTCCGTTTCATCTCACGATAGTCTCTCTTTGACTGGTATGGAACTATTTTCATATTTTTTTTTATTACCAATTTATCACCACTTAAAAATTCCTCTTCCTTTTCTCTTTCATTATATTCTAATTCATTACACTCTCTTTACAGTTGGGCTTCTTCATTTCTGTTTGCCTTAAAGTGTTTTGTTTTAATGCTTTCTATATTTCTTGTGCCAGCTCTGTAGTCAGATTAAAGGCAATAATCATTATTTCTTCAGACCTTTTTTTAAAATCTTTACAAGTTCGTCTGTTATCGGTAATGTCGCCTTTTCTACGTTTTCCTTTTCCTTTTCTTTTTTTGGCATAATTCAATATACATTGTTTTTTGTTTTTTTATGACTTTTCTTTTACGTGTCACCATACCATTTATAGAATCTATTTTCCATAAAGTTCTTTGCCTTCAATTTTTCTTTCTTTATAATATATTTCCACATTTCCCTTTTATTTGCTTCCTCTTCGCAGTACTCCCTGATATAATAACTTTGGGTGAGGTCTCTCTCTCTCTCTCTCTCTCTCTCTCTCTCTCTCTCTCTCTCTCTCTCTCTCTCTCTCTCTCTCTCTCTCTCATACTCTCTCTCTCTCTCTCTCTCCTCTCTCTCTCTCTCTCTCTCTCTCTCTCTCTCTCTCTCTCTCTTCTCTCTCCTCTCCTCTCTCTCTCTCTCTCTCTCCTCTCTCTCACTCTCTCTCTTCTCTCTCTCTCTCTCTCTCTCTCTCTCTCTCTCTCTCTCTCTCTCTCTCTCTCTCTCTCTCTCTCTCTCTCTCTCTCTCTCCTCTCTCTCTCTCTCTCCTCTCTCTCTTCTCTCTTCTTCTCTCTCCCTTCTCTTCCTCTCTCTCTCTCTCTCCTCTCTCTCTCTCTCTCTCTCTTCATGCTTAAAAAAACTCTCGTCTCTCCTCTCTCACTCTCCTCTCTCCCTCTTCTCTCCTCTCTCTCTCTCATCTCTCTCTCTCTCTCTCCTCTCTCTCTTCTCTCTCTCTCTCTCTCCTCTCTCTCTCTCCTCTCTCTCCTCTCTCTCCTCATCTCTCTCTTCCTCTCTCTCTCTCTCTCTCTTCTCTTCTCTCTTTTCCTCTCTCCCTCATTCTCTCTCGCTCTATTTATTTCTTAATGTTCTCTCTCTCCCTCTTCTCTTTATCTTCTCTTTCTCTCTCGAGCTCTGTCTTCCTTGTTGGTTTGTTCCTTCGCTATTCGTTTTTTCTTTTTTGGGTGGGTTTGTGTGTTGTTGTTGCCTTGTGTTTTGTTTTGTTTTCTCTCGCGGTGTCTCGGTCTCTCTCTCCTCTCTCTGGGTCCTCTGCTCCGTCTCTCTCTCTTCTTCCCTTTTTTGTGTTGTGTCTCTCTGGGTCCTGTCTCTCCTCCTTTTGTCTTCATCTTCGCTTGGCCTCCGCCTTTTCTCTGTGCTTCGTCGTTCGCTTTCTCGTTTCCTCCGGCCGCGTCTCCTCCTCTATCCTCTTGTGGGTTTTTGGTTGGGTTGGTGTGTTGGTTGGGCTGGTTGTTTGGTGGTTTGGGGCGCTGGGTTCGGGTGTGTGGGGGTTGTTGGTGTGTTGGGGGTGCTTGTTGTGCTGTTGGTGTTGGGTGGGGTGGGGGCGGTGGTTGTGCTCGTTGTTTGGGGGTGTGTTGTTTCGTTGTTGGTTGGTTGCGGTTTTTCTGTGGTTGTTGTTGGTGTGGCGGGTTGTTGTGTGTTTGGTTGGTTGGTGTGTGTGCTTTTGTGGGCTGGTGGTTGGGTGTGGTGGGTGGTTTGTTTCGTGGACCGTTGTTGGGTTCTAGTAGGTTGGAGTTGTGTTAGAAATTGGTTAGGTTGTGGTTTGTTTGTCTGTTACCTGGTTTATATGGGTGTTGTTTGTGTCATTTTGGTGCTTGGTTGTGGTTGTGGTTGTGTGTCGTGGGGGTTTGGTTGTCTTGTTTTGGGTTGTGTGGTTGTGTTGTGTGTGTCTGAGGGTGTTTTTGTGGTGGGCTGTGTTGTTGGGCGTGTGTTTTGGTGTGGGGTGTGGTTGTCTGCGGTGTGTTTTTGTTGGTTTGGGTTTGTGGTTTGGTGTCGGTGGGTGGTTGTGTTCTTTCTTGTTTGTGTGTTGTGTGTTTGTGGGCTTTTGGGGTGGTGTGCGGTGGGTGGTTTTGTTGTGGGTTTGTGAGCGTCCGTCCTCTCTCGTGTGTGTTGTGGGTGGTGGGGTGTTGGGTTTGTGTTTGTTGTGTGTTTGTGCTGTTGGTGTGTGTGTGTGGTGCTTGGTTTTGGGGTGGTCTGGTTTGCGCTGTTTTGGTTTGTGTGGGGGTTGGTGTTTGCGTTTTTTGGGCCGTGTTGTTGTTGTTTGTTGTGGGTTTTCTCTCTCCTCTCCCCTCCTCTCTCTCTCTCTTCTCTCTCTCTCTCTCTCTCCATGAAGTCTCTTCTAGAAAGAAGAAAATTATGGATTAATGGGATTTTTCATGATGATAGAATGACGCTCATAAATAGTTTAAAAAAAGTCCAATCACAATTTTTGTATTCAAAAGCACTACCGGAGTCAACCCTCATATTTGTTCTTAAGGGGTAGGGTTACTATGTTAGCCTACGCTCAGAGTCATAAGAATTTAGAGTCGTTTTCAAATTATGAGCGATTATTTATTTCCTGCATTTGAGACATCCACCTTGTTTTACATGACATTTATTACTTTCATAATCTGTTCCAAAAAAAAACGTTATAACAATAATTTTTCTAATTGTTGTCATAAATTTGTTGCAACTGCGGACGAAACTAATATTATTTAAAATTTAATGCCGACAAATAGTAATGAGGGTTATTTTTTTTCTCGTGTTTTTGCCAAAAAGTTTTCCAAAAATTATTTTTTTTTTTTATACAATTTTATTGCTGTTCTGCTGCCCCAACCCTTATGTTATTTTTTTAATTCTTTTAATTCTTATTATTAATGTTGAATCACTGTATTTTGTATTTTTTTCAGCTAAAAGTTGATGGAGCATGAAGGTGCGCCTTAACACAGACACTGATTACGAAGCAGAGTGTACTCTT
>JABUQX010045779.1:0-5000 GCA_015478945.1 Trachelipus rathkii
GAGAAGAGAGGAGAGAGGAGAGTAGAAGAGAAGAAAGAGGAGAAGAGATGAGAGAGAGGAAGAGAGAAGAGTAGAGAGAGAGAGTATCATAGCAAAAACTTCACCGAAGAGTCGAACAACAAGAGGGATACCCTCATGAGAGTAGAGAGAGAGAGAGAGAGAGAGGAGATGAGAGAGAGAAGAGAGATGAGAGAGAGAGAGAAGAGAGAAGAATGAGAGGAGGAGGAGAGACGAGAGAGAAGAAACTTTGAAAGATTAGATAGAGAGAGAGAGATGATAAAGAGATCACTAAGAGTGTTTTGAAAAGCTCTGCCCGTGAGCGGTAGTGTCATTCTGAAAAAAATGTATTCCTTTAGAAAATCCATACGCGATCATAGAATAACTTCCACAGGAATTAATTGTATATCTTTTATTAAGTATAGCCTTGGAAACTTTAAGAAGAAAGGATTTAAAAAGCGTATCAGTTGTAATATTGTTATAGAAAGAGAATGGGTAAATCGCCTTTTTTAACGGCCAGGTTGAATGAGGCACTCTTCGCCTTAATCAGCATCCATCAATCACAATCAAATCAAATAGTCATCATATCATATCACATCATCATCCCACCTTCATCTCCCCAACACTGGGGTTGGTTGCATTGGCATGCATTGAAATAGAAAAGTAGTTAGAGGAGAAATATACCAAGTCAAAAAGAAACTCAATTATTCCTTTAGTAGAACTCGACGCAGTCAAAAATAAATTCTGAACCTAGAGCTCACGGAACCTTGCGACGGACCTAGTTAGGGATTTGTTCAATGTAGCACCTTACTGCCAGTGGGCTACAAACCATAATCCCAGAAGACAAAACCCCCAGTTCACAGTAATATAATGCACTATTTCTTCTAAGCCTTGCAAATCACATCTCCCTCCATGCATTCCTTACTATCAAATCCAGTTGTTTTTTCAGTCTCGGCCAGCCGGTCGATCCCCCAGCACACTCCACCACATACATCGCTTAACATCAGACTTACGCATCGCTTTCCACATGATCAAACTTTCTAATGGTATTTCATTTTCTCATAATCCTTCTTCATCACACATCAATCCTAATGCGTCATTGTCCTCAATTTAATAAAGTTTTCTCAAACCTAACACGAATGTCCCTACAGATTCTCATTTCTGAACACTTTGCACTTAGATTATATTCTTTATCAAGACATTAAGTATACTGCACATTTATACAGTGAAAACACTACCCTTTGTAAGACATAGTTGCACTCAAGATTTAGTGCATTTTTACTCTATCGAGATTTAATTGCTCTAGTCCTTCCTACAATTTCACAAATTTTCTCAACTAACTCTGCATTCGTCTTTCCTTTCCAACACAACGTATATCTAAATATTTTAAATTCAGTACTACTTGCTCCTAGTTGTCACGCATTTGCAACATGAAACTTAACAACCGAGACTGTCTCACGTCTCAAACCAGTATACATTTTTTTTCAATATATCCGTGTTATATTTGAAACACCTCGCCTTATGTACAACCCTGCAAATCTCTCTATTAATTCCTGCATATTTCTCTCAGATTCGTCCAGAAATCCAACAATCATCCATGCTCAATCCATTTCTAACAATTTTCTGGTCCAGCTCACTTATCTTCATAATATCATCCAATCAAATAGATCATCCCCCGCGGCCCGCCCACACAAACAACCCCAAACAACAACAAAAACACCAAAAACCCAAAAAAAACACACTCAGCCCACCCTACAAAAACCACTGCAACACACGCTACACCAACCAAACAACAAAAAAAAACAACACATAACACAACAAAAAATTATCAATGAACATAAATATTATAAATAAAACCCCCCCAGATAACCATAATCTCTTTTATTGTCCATTTAATCTACACACACTTCATATTCGATGCATCTTTCATAATAGAAGTCCTAAATAAACATCACCAATAATAAACTACAATATACAAATAACAATGTGTTATCACAAAAATTACTAAAATAAAAAAAAACATGATAAAAAAAAAGAAAAAACAAGCTAAATGATGAAGTGGCGTTACTCATGACGTCCGGTACCGAGTATTTTTCTTAAACATTATTTTATATTATAATTTATCTACACCATCTCTATCACTTCTAACGCCACCTTGTTTCCTTCACAAATAAGTATAGTCTACGATCAGTACTCTTTCGACTTAAATACTGGCATATATTTAACCAGCAACACACAATATACTAATTCTCCTATAATTCTACAGTTAGCCTTATATAAACTGATTACTATTATACTGCTCTCCTCCAATCCTCGCTATACCCTCCATATAAGCTTTGTTACAAACTCCAAACTCTACTACTCGCATCTTTCGCTCGTTTCTCATCATTTCAGACATTGTAACTTCTTCATTCTACACTGAAGTATTTTGTAATCTTAACTTTCTTCACTCTACCATTAATTATTTCTTGCATACTAATGACTGCCCAAAATACTATTGCTTCTGCACTATCAAACCCACACACATCCACTTCACCTCTTTATTACTGGGATAATTGTGTTATAAGCTCGAGATTTTGAAGTGTTCCCCTTAGCAACATATCCTCAATCCATTTATCATTTACGAAAAAATCCATGTATTTCATTATCAAATAGCAGATTTCATTAACTCTATTCTTACTCTTTATCAGCCTTACCTTCCAGAAGAAGCTCATATATTATGTAAGTGCTATTACACCTCATCATAATTGTCATGTTACAGTCTTTTTTCATTTCTAATTATTCTTTAGTATTCGCCTTTTTTCTCCTTATATAATATCCCAACACTTTTGAAACTTCATATTGGATTTTAGTTATAACATTAGCACGCGTCTTTTTTACTTTTACCCCATTGCCATACCGTTCAATTCACCCTGCATCATGTTACATTTTTTCTTCCTATCGCCTATCCTACAACCTTGCTTTTGCACTACTAATCACACGCTCCGTCAAATGCTCCAATTTTTGTGTAGTTTCAACATTTTTCACATTCTACTTGTTTATTTTGCAGCGGTTATAAATCTTATCCATAATACGCTTTTTCATTAATCTTCTTCATTCTTAATTGCTCCTCCTCCTCATCCGAGGCCCCCTTATATTTAACTATAGAACATAACAATGAATACGGATAATGCCATTTCCTAACCCGATACTGATTATAGCATCGAATCCATATTCAAATCTCTCTTCTTACAAAAAAATCAATCGTTTTTACATCGAATACCTATATCTAACTAGAATTGCTCTTATTAAGAACTTATAAAGTACCTTGCGTTTAAAGAGAAGTATTCGATTACGCATCATATTTCCTCTCACAAATCAATTCACCTTCCTACTTCCCTTTTCTCCCTCGACATTCGCCAAAGGCAGCTTCTGTTATAGGACATCCTTTCTTTTTGATCATCTTACAATCCATTAGGTACCCAACACAGTCAGTCAAGGCGTCTACTGCACTATCCAGAAATCATTTCAAATATCTCAGAAATATCGCGCTCTCTTCAACTATTACTCTCAGATGACCATTGATTGTACACCACACATAACATGATATCTTTTAAACTTAATATTAACCATTAGAATTCTGAATTAATTCACAAATCAATAATTACCATAGCAGCCCTCTTAACGCTAGTTCAAGCTAGGTATTGCCTAAGGCGGCCTTAGGGGCTAGTGACTCACACAAAAAAAAAACTATATAAATTATATAAGTAATAGTAGTGTATTATATATATGATATTTACATATATAGTATATATAACTATAATATTCTATATAATATAATAATATATATATATAATATATATTATATATATATAAATCTTTACATATGCTTAGGTGACTTTTTTTTGCTAGGGGAATGAATGGTTAAGATGCTGACTAGCTCTGTACCATCAATATCGTCATAAATTGCAACTCTCTTCTCTCCCCCTCGTCCTGCAATACGTCTCAATTTGCCTATATCGTGTGATCAGATATTCGTATAGACTAATCTCTACAATTGTCAAAATTCAAAACCAAGACGTCATGTGACATTCTCCAAGCAGCTTCTGTGCGATATCTCATAATATTTTTATATTAAATATTGTATTTTCTTGCATTCAGATGTTTGTATATCTGCTGCTTACTCTATCTAACCCAAACAATAAAAAAACAGATATATTAATCAAAATATCTTATATATTTGAAATTGCGATCCAATTATGTATATTCTTATGCAGATTCAAAATTTTGTACAGTATTTTCTTTGCACTATGTTGAAGTTCGTTGAAGTATCTAATATAACTTTCAATTTTTTTAGTTTTATTATTTGTAATTTTTAGTTATTTTTGATTTTTTTTTACATCATTTGAAAATGTGTTTTAGCATCTTGCGTGCCTTTTCGTAATATTCAAACCAATTGTGCATG
The DNA here is from genome assembly GCA_015478945.1 of Trachelipus rathkii. Classification (NCBI taxonomy): domain Eukaryota; kingdom Metazoa; phylum Arthropoda; class Malacostraca; order Isopoda; family Trachelipodidae; genus Trachelipus; species Trachelipus rathkii. The sequence continues at coordinate 4,442 of JABUQX010045779.1, forward strand.
ATCATTTGAATGATGTTATACTTGTTCTATATATATATAACGAATTAGCATATTCACTCCGTGTTTAGCGTGGAAGTATTATAGCAACATTCAATTAATGTTATTTTTAGTAATTGTTATTATTGACCTAAACATTTCTTTTCATTTTTGAGTTTTTGCTTTGTAAAAAATCTCTCTTCTTGTAGGATGAAGGATTAGTAAGATAGAGTGGTAAGTATCCGATTCTTCCTATTTGTCATCAGGTAATATAATATTATGGTTAATATGTATAGTGGTATTCAGAGGGAACTTGGAGACGTTTTACTTCGGTACCATAATTAAAAGAAGCCTATAAATCTAATTTATTGTGCGTAATATATCTATAATTTAAACTATATTGTGATTGAGATTCAAGTCTCAACTATTGATAGTTTACTTAATCGTAAGAAATATTAGAGGCAAAACAGATGTAAGATCAGTTTTTACACATAAGAAGGCAGAGCGAGCAAACCGGAGTAAATTGGGAGATTAATATCAACAATATCAGTAGTGTAAACCTTATTTATAATATGTGATGTAT
>JABUQX010045779.1:7500-12500 GCA_015478945.1 Trachelipus rathkii
TAAGCATATGTACAACAAAGTACATATGTTTGCAGGAACTTCGACTACGTCATCGCGACTTCTTCCAACCGTCGGAATATAAATCGCCTCTAACCTCTATAGAAAGAGGTGACAATGATGGGGGAGGTGCAGGAATACTCATTCATAAATCTGTCCTCTATTCTCCAGTCCCTCTTCAAACTAGACTTCATGCAGTGGCAGCACGAATTCATCTGTCCACTGACCTTACTGTCTGCTCGATCTACTTAGCTCCGAGTAGTGAGTTTACTAAGGTCGACTTAGCTGATCTTTTTAAGCAGGTCCATACTCCGATTGTTATACTAGGAGACTTCAACCTTCGCCACCCCTTATGGGATGACTCTGTCACCTCGTCTAAAGCCATCCTTGTAGATCTTCTAACAACCTTTTCCCTGGGATGCCTTAACACAGGACTCCCTACATATGAACGTTTGGATACACACTTCTTCATGTATTGATATTTTCTTTTGTTCCCATTCTCTTATGGATCGTTTTACCTGGTCCAGCTTTGATTATTTATACGGCAGTGACCATTACCCAATAGCCTTAAATGAACTTTCACCGAGCCCAATGTTAAAACCCAATTCCAGCTGGCGTTATGACCGAACGGAGTGGGCTCTTTTTAATCAGGCCACATCTATTCCACTTTCTCCCTTCAATAAGCGGTTTCCAACTATTGATGATGCCTTTAACTTCTTCCAACAAGTTATCATCACAGTAGCGGAAGCTTTTATTCCACGATCTATTTCAAGTAGAGTTCGGCAACCCCTTGGTGGTCCCAAGAGTGTGCACAAGCTAACCGGGAGAAGAAAAACTCTTCAGGCAATGAAAAAGGACCCGTACCACACCAAACATGATTATTTTTAAAGAAATTGCGGCGAGATCTCGTCGAATTAATCGCCAAACACATAAACAATACTTTTGAACTTATATTTCGACTGTCAACTCCACAACTCCTCTTTCTTCAGTGTGGAAAGTTGCACAGAAAATATCTTGCCACTCCAACAGCTCTTCACCCACAGTCTTCCGTTATGTTCCTGATATAACTGATACGATCTCTGCCCCTGTAGCTGTTGCAGATGCGTTAAGCTATAGTTTTGCTAGCCACTCGAGCTCTTTCCCATATCCTGAAGCCTTTCAAAAATTGAGAATTAACATTGCACCGCCAGACTTTTCAACAGCGAAAGGAGAAGATCATACCTATAACCGTCTTTTTACACTTGCCGAGTATCAAACCGCACTGGCGAATAGCAAAGGCGGTGCCCTTTGTCCAGACTTAATTTTGTACATAATGCTCCGTCATATTTACCCTTCTGTATCAGCGTTCTTGCTTTATCTGTATTACAGAATCTGGATTGAATCCTCTTTTCCATCTATTTGGGCTACAGCTTTTGTAATCTCTATTCCCAAACCTGGGAAAGATCCGAAGTTGGCGGACAACCAAAGACCATTTTCGCTGATCTGTCACACTTGTAAATTAATGGAGAAGATGGTTTCAGCCCGCCTTCTCACTGTTTTGGAGAGTCGCCAGGCTTTTTCAAACTTACAGGTTGGTTTCCGCACAAATCCTTCGACCGCAGGTTCCTTGTTAAAACTGGATCATGACATCCGCGAACCATTCTCAACCGGTGGGATGGTTCAAGGTGTTTTTTATAACCTTGAAAAAGCTTATGACACAACGTGGAGAACTGGGGTTCTCCTTAAACTCCACTCGCTCGGTTTCCAAGGACAGCCCCTCTTTACTCTGGATGAAGGTGTTCCGCAGGGCAATGTTCTAAGTGTATTTTATTTGCTCTCAGATTCAATGACATCGTTACTTCTATCCCAGAGACGGTCAATTTTTCTCTCTATGTTGATGACCTGGCCGCATTTATTGCCGGTGCCAGAGTGTCATTTCTTGATAGGCAACTTCATCTAGCTATTGAGAATATTTTACAATGGGGTAATTCCCATGCTTCCATTTCTCACCCACCAAAACTTCTGCAGTACTATCTAGGAAAAAAAGGAGTCGAAGAACCTACCACCTTTCTCCCACAAACCTAATCTTGTATGAGTCACCCATTCCTGTAACTTCACAAGTCAAATTTATAGAACTCATTCTAGATAACCACCTTAAAATGCGCACCGTATATTAAATTCCTGAAATCGACTTGCCATTGCGTGCTTGACCTACTACGTCATCTCGCCTCAAAAATCTTGGGGTGCTTATCGCAAATCCCTTTTACGTCTCCACACCACCCTAATCCGATTGAAGCTGGACTATGGCTGAGTAGTATATGGTCATGCCTCCCCAACTCTACTACACCTGTTAGATCCTATCCAAAACGAGGCTATCGGTATCTCCACTGGAGTCTTCCGACCGTCCCCCGGGTGAACCTTGAAGTTGAATCCTATGTGATATCACTATATCTTCAAAGGTAAAACATCATGTGCACAGGTTATCTTTGATTTCAAACCCCAATACCATCTTCTCTAACACCGATTCTTAGAGAGATACCTCAGAATCCTCCTTACTGGAAATTTGCAAACACAGTTTATAAAATCCTTAACTTCCTCAACATCCCTTTGCAAAAAGTGCTGCCGTTCTCTTATGATGAAGAGTATACACCTTGATTATTTTCTGCTCCTACTATTTGCTTGTTCCTTACCTCTCTCTCTAAATCTAGCCACCCCCCTGCCTAGTTAAGCGCATCATTCCTGTCTCCTTCCGCAGTTCACGGTGGATTTAGTCCAGTGTTTGCTGACGGCTTTAAAACAGGAGACAGAGTGGGTGCGTCTGCTGTCTTTGTTGATTGCAACCTCTCCCATGCAGTCCGCTCTCATACTTCAATTTTTTACGGCAGAATTAATGGCTAAAATGATTGCCCTTTCTCGATTTCTTTTCCTTAACCAAAGACCACTCTTATGTCATTTATTCAGATTCGCTTAGCGTCCTCCAGGCGCTTAAAGCCCCTTATTCTGAAAACACAATGGTATCAGCTGTACAACAATTTCTTCCGCTGCTCGCTCCACTGTGGTAAGAAACAAATCAGACTATATTGGACCCCCTCTCACGTAGGAATAATTGAAAACGAAATCGCTGACAGATAGGCCAAAATGGCTGCCTCTTCCTTTCGGAGCTGTTCTAGGTACCTCCCAGTTGCCATTCGACAAGGTCGTCTCCCATCAACTGATTATTATCCTACTCTCCGACAAGGGTTCCGGTTTTATTGGCAAGAGTGCTAGACGAGTGATCAGCAAGGGGCTAATCTTAGAAATATAAAGCCGAACATTGGTGAGTGGTATTCCTCTCACCGACGAAAGCGCTTGCACGAGGTGATACCTGAACGTCTCCGTATTGGCAACCCCAATATCACTCACAGCCACTACATGTCAAGGGGCTCTCTTCCCATCTGTAAGTTTTGCCGTCGCCATACTCCGCAATCTGTTCAACATATCTTCATTGATTGTTCCCAACTGGATCCCAATCGCCGTCTTCATTTTCCTACTTTATGGTCTATAACATCTTCTAAAAGGTTATACCATATCTTATCTGAATCCTCCCACTTTAACAGTAATTCTATTTTCTTTTATCTTCTAGAACTAAATATTCTTTACAACATATTTTGTTGTGTAATATTAGTACTATTTATGATGTAAGGACATCTTTTTATTTAGCTTTTCATTTATTTTTGAATGAATATTCATTTCCCCATCCAATTTTCTTTGATATTTAAAATATTTATAAGCCATGACCCACCATGGAGTTGATTATTCAACCCAGGGTGGCCTCTTCTCTGTGAGCCGTGGTGGGTCCTGTACATGAACTAAAAACAAACAAATAGCAGCAGTAGCTAGTATATATATATATATATATATATATATATATATATATATATTATATATATATATATATATATATATATATATATATATATATATATATATATATATATATATATATATATATATATATTCCTACTCCTCCACCAATCTTCAACTCATTTATGATTAACATTATAATTTCTTGTAAAGATGTTCTTTCTGCTTTCTCTGAGCTTTAAAGTTAAAACTAAAGAGTTGTACGGTCCTGAGGGTATTCCTCCTGTGGTCCTTAAAACTTGTACTTTCGAGTTTGCACTCTGCTTTGGCAAACTTGGTATTTATGTCTCACACATCTGGAGTAGTTCCACACTAAAGTTTATCGTCTTAACTCTCTCTCTCTCTCTCTCTCTCTCTCTCTCTCTCTCTCTCTCTCTCTCTCTCTCTCTCTCTCTCTCTAACTTTCTCTATTCTCTCTCTACCCGTTGAATTGTTGCGTCACTCTCTTTATTCTATCGCTATTACAACGGACACTCCTCTTCTGAACTCTCCAATCGCATATCTCCTCCTTTGAGAAGGGTTCGTGCCACACTCCTCTCTTCACAAACTCATCCTTTCTCTATCCAACTCTCTGGCCCCAGACTTAACTGCTATGCTCAATCTTGCAAATACTCCACTGGTAAACTCCCTTTGACAGTACACTTTCAAACGCTGCGTATCGAAGCATGTCGCCCTTTAAATTGGATCTGACTTAAGATTTTCCCTTCTTCCCTTTGCTTTGCCGCAATTTATGAACATATGAACATGTGAAAGTTTAGAGATAGTAAGAGGCCACATGGGAATATTTCTCCCAATTTGGTAGGTCTCTGGCCTTTGCTCACCAGAGGATATATATATATATATCAGAGGTGGGCACTTAGCTCGTTAGTCCGCTAGTCCGCTCGGAGCGGACTACCAGAATAGGTGCGGACTAGCGGAGGTGCGGAGTCGTCAGGAAATTAGCGGACTTGCACGTGCGGATCAAAAAAAGCTTCCGCTCTTTTGTTCCGCACCTTTTTAAAAAATGAAAATATAGTTTACTTATTAAGAATTCTTATTAGTTATAATAAAGAAATATAATTTTTATTTTAAGCTTATAACTAATTATACTTTTAGTCTAAGATTTTTGTTTTTTAATAATT
>JABUQX010045780.1:0-21802 GCA_015478945.1 Trachelipus rathkii
TAAGTTGCCAGAACGTTCAAAAAATAAAAATGTCGTATATTTAAAAAAATATTAATTTCCTCTGAAATGCCAATAGATCAGTTTGAAAACAGCGATGTTAAGGTAACAAAAACAAAGTTTGAAGGAAATAATATTTTCCTTTGCTTTCTACACAGAAGCAATTAGGATAATGCTTTCAAAGCAAAGACAAAATATTTTCTTTTTTTGTTACATAGTGAATTATCTAATACTTTTTTTTTCCTATCTTGCCTCAGTGATAGTTCAAACTTAGGATTTGTATAGTAATTTATTTCATTGTTATTAAAACCTTACTTAAACAATCCTTTTCGAGGTCGTTTTACTATTTTCCTCAGATTTCAACATTTAATTTGCTTCATTTATTCCACTTACTTTTCGCAATGTGTTTCTTCCTTTTTTTTCGATGTTAATTAATTGTTGTTTATGTAGTCAAAGTTAATGACAATTTCAGTCCTGAAATTGAACTAGGATAATATATATACCGTATATATATATATATATATATATATATATATATATATATTATATATATAATATATATATATATATAATATATATATATATATATATATATATATATATTATATATATAGACACACACACACACACACACCTTACCTTCTTATCCCTGACGACCACCCCATCATGGGAGAGGCCACACCACGCCCAGGTGCCTCGCCAGTGCAACCAGCCCATTCCAGAGATCCTCCAGAGATGTTATTTTCCACGTTGTTTTGTGATGAGAATTTTTTAAACAGGAGAGAAAGAAGTGGGATGTATCCTCCGGAACCTGGTTTGGTTAAGGTTATCTGTGTTTATAGTATTGTAATTTAGGGTGATGGCTGCATCTTAACTTTGCTAAGGATGACTGACTGGTTCTTGGTAGTGAGTTGAATTCTGATGCTATTTCTGGTGGGTGTTTATTTAAAATATTGTTTGGTGGTCTGCGTCTTAAGTAGTTTTCTGTTCTGTTAGTGTTTTGTGGATTTGTTTCTTGTATGTTGTGTTGTTTGGTGGTGGTGGAATGTTGTTCAGAATTTGTTTGGAATATAGAGCTGGTGAAAAAGGAGGTTGTTTGAGTCTGTGATGGGTAGGGTTAGAGAGTGCAATATGGCATGGATATAGGGGGGTTCGGGCTTTGGAAAAGAATTGTGTGCCTATATGTCCAGTTGTGTGTCTGTGGGTAGAAGTTTGGTTTCTTCATGGAGGTGTTGATGTGCATCCAGTTATGATTCTTAGAGCTTTGTTTTGTGTCATTTGGAGTTTCTTTGCTATTTTTAGTCAGTAGTGGATGCCAGGTTGGAGAAGCGTAGTTTAGAGTCAGGCGAATGTATTGTTTGTATATAGTGCCAGAGATGGTTCTTAATATGTTCAGTTTCTTATTTGCAAATGAAATTGTTGTCTTGTGTGATTTATGAAAGGGAGATACGTGTCAAGTGTTACTCCGAGGATTTTGGGAGTTTTGTTAAAGGGTATAGCAATGTTGTAAGTCGCTGGTAATTAATGTAATTGAAACCCTTTAGTCTCTACCATCCAGAGACTCCTCTGCTCGTTGCATGTGAAGGGGACAACTGTTACATTCTGCTGGGTCCCTTCCTATGTGGGTATTCCAAGGAATGAGTGGGCCAATGGGGAAGCTAAACATACAGCAAACAACATACTCCCAAATTTACATTGCCTTCCTCCTGACTGGGACACCTTCCTGCTTCTGATTTTTACTCCATTTAGTCGTGAGTTTGCTTTCTTGCCTGGCAGGCTTGTTGGTTGGAGGATAATCGTTCAGGTGCCAAGCTGCATACATTCAAACCCCTCATTGGCCACTTGTCCTCTTCTTGTAGGAGAAGTCGCCTTTTGGAGGTGGTCCTGGCTCGATTGCGAATAGGATATACCAATTTTACCCATTGTTTTCTCATGTCGCAGGATGGTAAACCATCTTGCCCGTTTTGCTGCTCGAGTTGCCGCCTTTCAATTTCATGTGCTTGTGGGTCTGCAGTTGCGCCCTTCTGCCCTCCGATGCATTGTTCTTCCCTGTATGCATACAGTTTATTCCTGTCCAACATCGCTCTCTTGGAACCACCATTTCCAAAGTGACAGGCATTTTTGCCATCCTGTGTGATTTAAAATATCCTCTGATAAGAGTTTAATTCTCTCAGCGTTGATTGTTATGTCATTTTGCTAGGGGACTTCCCTTGTTGTGGTTGCTGACACAGGTAAGCTTCATGACCTGCTGTGAGGTCCCTGGTACATCAACTCTTAAATCAACGTAATGCATAAAAAAATAAAAAATAATAGGTAAAACATACTATTATTATAATATACTATCTTATATTCTTTTAAATGTTTTATATATAATATACATATAGTAATATATACTATATAATATATATATAATTATATATTGTCTTCTATGGTGGACAAAGGCTGGAGTCCTACCAAATTCCACCAGAGTTGGGGAAATTCCCAAGCCAGGTCCAATTCAAAGGCCTACATGCCTCAATACACAGAATTTGAAAGTGTGCAAGACAAAGGTAGTTGTTTGGGAAATAGATAAAGGAAGTGTGTTCCAGACTTTACTAGTGGAGTACATATAAAATTGAGCATAGTGGTTAAGTCCTCACAGTGGAGGAGGTATTAGACTGGAGAGTTGTAATGGCAATAGTATAAAGAATGTAACTCAACAATTTGATGAGCAGAAAGAGACTGGAGGAAGTTAGTAAATCGGAAGAGTAGATCAGATGAAAAGCTCTATCCTCCATCTTTTTAAGGAAAGCTGTATGTGTGAGTGGAACCACCCCATATGTGTAGAGCATACTCCAACATGGGCATATGACACCCATATAAAGACTTTGCAACTGGGGTGGCATGAAGAAATTCTGAAAGTGCCTCAGAATACCCAACCTTTTAAAAGCTTGCTTAGAAAAAGAAGTGATCCTTTTTAATTAATTAAGATCATGTAAAAAAAGAAACACTAAGAATATCATATCAAGGACAGATTAAGGTTTGAGTTGTGTGGTTTTGAAGATGTTATAATTGTGTGAAAGATTGTTTGGTAGAAAGATGAAGGAACTGAGTTTGGAAAATTGTGTAGTAGAAAGATGAATGAACTAAGCTTTTGAGGCTTTAAAAATAACCTAGATCTCATTGCCCTAATTAGAAATACGAGAAGGATCAGATGTTAGTTGCTCCAAGGCTGCCCTTCTAGCTCAAACTAATTGCTATTAAGAAGAGATGTTTTTCAAAATTAAAGCAGTAATTCAGGATGGAGTTGTCCATATAGGAATGGATAAGTGAAGAAGTATTAGAGGAAAGGTCATTAGTGAAAAGTGGAAAGAGAGTTAGAGATAGGACACACCCTGAGGAACACCCTATTTATAGATTTAAAGGATAAATGATGCCTGTCTGCAACAGCTCTTACAAAATGACTGGAAAGAATATCAGAGATAGATAGATACCAAAAGAGGGAACTTTAGAAATTGAAGCTTTTTCCAGCCTCCATCAAAGACTTTCAATATGTGTAGCACCACCGCGAAAGATTTACCAAAATGCCAAAGGGCAGAGGACTAAGAATCAGAAAAAAATTGAAAGCAGATCAGCAGGAGAACATTTCTTGTGAAAGCCATACTGGAAAATGGAAATCTGAGATAAGATTAAAAGAATGGAGAGGTTTCCAAATCTTCCTGTTAAGGATAGATTTGAAAGTCTGAGAAAAAAACAAAAGGTTAATATGCCAATAGACATAGTTAGAGGGTATAGAGGATCTTAATTATTATCTGCAAGGAAGGCAAAAAGTCGGAAGCTTGAAAGGGGCAGAACATGGATACGAGCTTAAACCAAGGCTGGCGGTATTTAAGTTTTGAGGACCACAGTAGGAAATACCATCAGGGACCCGTATGCCTTCTTTAGTGTTAAGTCAGAGAGCAAAATTAACATCTTTTAGAAGAAATTACAATAGTTCATAATTGAGTATGAGTGGTGGAGTAGGAATTATCTTCCTGAATTATCTAAAGTGACAATTTGGAAGTAAAAAATTTTGAGCAGAAGAGTTCAGATAATGGCAGTGTGACCACTGAAGATACCAAATAGGGAAAGTGGAAGAAGAGAAGCAAAGCTAAGAATTAACATTTTCTAAGTGTGAGGGATAAATAAGGAAGAGAATCAGGAAAAATTATTGCATTTTCTTTAAAGAAAAAGTTTTTAGTGTTACAAAAAATAGATTTTGCATTATTCTGGGATTAATATATAAGTGCATGATGCTTTCAGTATGTCGATAGCATTTACAGTAATTTTGAAGACCATAATTATATTCCTGTGATGAATGCTTGAGAACAAACAGAGTTTTAGACCAGGTATTGTATGATTTAGTTGAAAGAGAAAAGAAAAGCCAGAGAGAGTGGACCTCAGTTCGTGAGCTCTCACAACTCAGGCATCTTTACCCTTCTCACCTACTGGAAGCAGTAGTCATTCCTCTGGGATATAGTCCCAACAGCAAAATCATAAACCAGTTCCGGCTATGAAAGAAAAGATAAAAAGAGGGATCAGAGTAAAAAGGAGATGGATAGAAGAAGGAATTGTAACACAAATTAATGAGAAGGATTAGAGCGTTAGGAAAAAGGGCGTCTAGACACTGTGACGGTTTGTCTCCAGAGACAATCAGGAATACCCAAGAAATTGAAAAATGAGGAATGAGCATGTATTAGAGAGTTATTGTGTGAAAGAAAGCTGGTTTAAATGAAAGAGATAAATGAATAGTACGTTGATGATGGTTTTGGTCATGTGGGAAAGAATGGATACTACACACAGTTGGTAAGCATATGTTAATAAGTGGTGAGTTGTGTTGGGAATTGACCGGCTGGAAACAGAAGAAAAGAGTGGATTGAGTCAGAAACGAATGTCAGAGAGAGAAAATGTGAGTTTGGCAAGAGGCGAGAATAAAGGTGCATATAGAGTGAAAGCGGGGTTGCAACAGTGTTAGGGGGCTCATGGTTGGTGGCCCACCGGGCCAGGGAGAACCCTACACCTTGTATGACGATAGCCATTTTGTGAGGTTAGGCTGGGCTTTCTTTTCGACTTATGTCATTTTCTTCACTACTTTTCTTTTGCGATGCTTGTCACGCACCTTTGCCCTCAGTCTTGGGGAAAAGATGAAGATAAGAAAGAATTTATATATACTATATATATACCATACTATATATATAATATATATTATATATATATATAATACAATATTATATACTTATTAATATAACTTCTACACTTATTATATATAACAATAGTAGAGTATATATATATATAATATATTATAATAATAATAATATATACAAGTCACTATGTGGTCAAAATTCTTGAGTAGGCAAGTCAAAAATATTAGTTATATATTATATTATATAGGTATATATTATATAGTTATATTTATATAATTATAAAGTATGATTATATATAATATATAAATAATCAGTCGATAATCTAATAGGAGCCTAATAAATATAAAATAATATTATATATAATATATATATATATTAAATATATATATATACGAAAACTATGAGGTATATATATAAGGCCACAACATCTCAGGAAAAAAATTTTATAGTAATTAATGAAACTTAAATTAAATACGAACGAATTCAATCCCCGTATTAATAAAACTAAGAGCTCAAAATTAAATAATAAGCGACACCAAATAATAATAATATAATATTTAGTAAAATAATATGGGAAGCATAATATAATTAATTACTAACTCTAATACTACACAGACATTCCACAATTAACCATGAAAATAAAACTACTTGGTCTGCCAAGGTCAAATAGCTACTAGCTAAAGGAGTCTGACCAAGCGGAGGTTATGGCATACTTTCGTGGAAGAATGGAGTCAATGATTCTATATGATATTATGAATTAAATATACAATATATATTCTTCAAGTTATTTATAAAATTAATTAATTAGATTTACATACAATTTTGAACGTGATCCATAAATTTTTCATCATTTCTTGCTAATGTAATTTTAAATTGGGATTCTTTTAAAAAATTAACTATTGACTGAAATTGTTGGCAAACATTATCATGATTATTACAATATTGGATCTAAAAAGGAAACTATTTTTTTTGAATTCGGAGTATTAAATTTCTTCTTTTCTTCTTTTAATTAAGGGATTCATTACCATTCACCTCGCAAGTCTTCGCTAGTGAGCCTTCGAAAACGAAATTTCATATATATAATATATATATATAATATATATATATATATATAATTATATATATATATATAATATATAATATATATATATATATTAATAAAGATATATATATTATAAACTTAATATTTATCATTATAATATAAGAGTGACCTCTATTGTTAATTATATATTTTTGAGAATTCAAAACTTAAAGAGAGCAAAGTAGGCGTTGCCTACTCTGCCTACCCCAAAAGCCACCACTGATATAATATTATAATATATATTATATATATATATATATATATATATATATATATATATATATATATATATATATATTTATATATTATATATATATATATTAATATAAAAAAAAAATATATAAAAATATAGATATAGTATTAATATATATATATATATATATATATAATATTTTTCAGTAAAGAAGAAATATTACACCATGAAGAACAATATGAACCATTTTATGCTTCTTTCTGTGTTCTTGCAGCAGATTACCTTGCCAGTAATTCTCACCAAGGTAAGAGCATTCTCCTTCATTCCCACATATTTTAAGCTGAAATGTTAAAGTATTCTTTTGAGATGTATTTGATTGATTGATTGTATTAATATTGAGTAGTATTTTTTTAATATTGTAAAAGGTACCTTTTGATTGTATTAATATTGAGTAATATTTTTCTTAATATTGTAAAAGGTACCTTTTAAATGTTATGATACTATGTTTAGTTGGTTTGAGTCAGGATTTGAGAAAAAAAATTGTCTATTAAAATACAATAAACTCTACTATAGATTCCACCAGTTATAATTTGTAATAGCTCTGTTGCAGTTTTAAGAAAATTCTGATTGTTAGTTAAAATGCCATCTTCTTATTACCACTTCTAAATAATCACTTCTATTTACTTTAAATGGTAGAATTTAATACATAAACACTTTATTACACAATATAATTATCATTCACCATTGCAGCAATGAGTTTTCAGGGTAGCAGCTGAGATAAAATATATCTGATTCTTAAATATATTAAAACATAATTGCATATGAAATTCTTTATCATGCAAGTGAAGTTTATAAAATTAAAACCTTTCTTTTTAAAATAATACAATAACATCACTTTTTATTATTATATAACTATTTAATAGTGAAATTAAAATTTATTTCTTGCTTCAATTTCTAGCTCATTGTATTCCAAGTAACAACCTTGTGTCTTTTTCATCGATTTGTGGTTCTTTTGTTGTTGGCTTCGAAAATGACTGTTTTTCTCAGAAGAGCTTCAAGAAACGTCTTTTTTTCTTCTCTCCAAAATAATCCGAAACATTTGGTGATTTTATATTAAAGTTAACAAGATGAAAATGTTCTTTACATGTTTAGGATTTTTTTAAACTAGGACTTCGCCGGAAGGCCGTGAGCCTAAGAGCCGGAGTCCGATAATAAATTTTGTAACTATAAAGAATATTTTCCATAATGTTTTAAATGTGGCTATCTGTTAAAAAAGAGTGATTGCTCGAGTATGAGAGGGCAGAGGTAAATTTGAGAAGATTCATGGAAAGCATATTGGTAAGGCTCATGAAATCGATGCTGCATCGGCAGTGAGTAACCAAGACTAAGTAAATATACCACTGGACTTGCGTAGCCTTTGGCGCTGTGAAAGCAATCTTTAATCACTTTGGCTTAAAACGTTTGTTTTAGATCGTGGTAACGAAAAGTACTGTAAGTAGGATCCACGCCTGTACGTAAAGTTCTCTGTTAAATTTATTAAATATTGATTTGTTTTTCTTCAATATATTTTCAAATAATTGTATTTTATAATTATAATTTTGATTGAAATAAGTTATATACACTTTGCGACATGATAAGTTACCTGCTCTGCAAAGGTAAAACCTAGTTTGTTCTAATTATTACTTTACATTGATTAGCCTGTATAGGTATTATGTCATGATGTGTATCTAAGTGATTCGTTCTTTAATGTTACATTAAAATGAATAAAAAGTTGATATATGACTTTTTGGCGACCTTAATACTGTATGAAGAAAATGTAATGAAACTATAAAGAACGAATTATGGGGTAAAAAGAAGTTATAAAAAACAAAAGACTAAAACTTTATGCGAAATATAGTTTAGGTAATTCATTTGTGTGAGATAGCTATTCATAGATTGAAGCTTAAAGAACATAAAGCACTAAGATATATTTTTAGGTTTGTCTAAGATGTTTGTGAAGAGGTAATATCCCTCTTTGCGATATCCTGTGTCCTAAAAATTCTACACGCAATGAATTATATCATATATTGATGCATCAAAAATTATTAAATATTATTATGAATGTTCTTCCATATATATTATATGATATATAGATATATACTATATAGTATATATATTATAGTATTAGTATATATAATACCTATGTAGCACATATATATTAAGTGAGTAATATAACCGTATACTAGATAATGATTATATTAAGTAATATATCTATAGTAGATATTACTAGTAATTAACCTAATAAGTTAATGATAATACTATATATAAATATGATATACTCTATATATAAGTCATATGCGATTATGTAATAATATATAGCTATGGATAGCTGCTCTCTAGGCACTACAGCCATATATATAAATAATAATAGTAGTATAATATAATCTCATATATTAGTAATTATATATATAGCTATTATATTATTAGATATATATATATATACTTATATATATATATATATGATATATTTATTTATATATTATTCAATATTAATATATACGTATATAATGATCGGAATAATAAAATATGGACAGAAAGTATTATTCTGTGAAGACAATCTGGCAAACTGTTTAAGATTACCCACTAAGGGTCTTTGGTATTTTATAGCTTTATATAACTGCCTAACATGAAAACTGTTATATTTAATTTTGTTTCGTGTTAAGTAAAAAATTTTAGCACATTAAAAGGATATAAAAGAGAGACTGAGTAGCGATTGAAGTAGGATAGTGAAAGCTATGTAAGATAAGTAAGTAGCTAAGTAGTAGGTTAAGATAAGTCAGTGAGTAGTAGTAGATAATGAAATAAATGAATAGACTATAATTAGACATAATAAATAATAATAATAATAAGTATAATAAGAATACTATAATAATAATTAATAATAATAATAAATGATAATGAAAATAATATATAATATTAATAATAGATAATAATAATAAATATAATAGATAATAAAGTAGAAATATACGATAATATAATAATAATAATAATAAGTTAATATTATAGTAATAGATCTATTATATAATAAGCATCTGAATAATTAATAATAAATATAATGAATAATTAACTAATCAAAATAATGAAAAAATAATAATGATACTAATATAATAATATATAATAATAATAATAATATAGATAATAATAAGTAAAGTAATAAGTAATAGATAATAGATAACTTGAGTATAGATTAATAAATGTTAAGTGATAAACATATGAAATTATAATACGTATATAAAATGATAATTGAATAATCCAACAAGATTAGTGTTTATTATATTGTTTTAGTGATTTGTTCAGTATAGTAGGCTATAATATGAGGTATACGCTTATAAATAATAGTTATAATATACGTGTGTATCATGATATATTATCAAAGTAAGCTTTGATAATATTATATCATATACTACGTATACTATTATAGTAATCAAGTATATATTTAAGTACTATAATATATAGGTAATATATATGTTTATTAGATATATTATAGTATAGAGGTATATAATATGATGTCTATGACTACTATATTATGTAAGTTTAATCAGCCTATATATTATTATGCGTTGAAGTTTAATCCAGAGCAGTTATCATGTTATTCAAAGCATAGGACAGTAAAGGAGTAAATAATATTACTTGCTGCATAGACGGAACGTTTTAAGATTTGCTTTGTATGGGCTTAGTAAATCCTTCAGCGAAATGTGTAAGAGATAGTATAATGCGAAATGTGGTAGCAGTTAAGAGTCGTCCCGTGGCAAAACATCTATTCATCTATATGTAGTTTAATTGAATATGTTCGAAAGATGCTATATAATTTTAATTTGTAAGAATCTGCCAGACTTAAAAAAATTGCCGACACGCGGTTCTTATATTTAGAAGTAATGAGCGAAGTTTGCACAGTGTAGGAGAGACACAACTGATACGCATGCATTTTACAAATATGGGGCAGATTCTAATGCAATTAATTTCTTGAATAGAAGAATAATAATTTTATATTTGGCAACATTGTTGTGTCTCATTGATCACTTGTAGAAACTGTCCAAATGTTTGTGTCTTGCTTGTTATGCTCATTCTGGAAGCGAATTGTTAGGTTATTAATCAGATCGTGAATAAAATTGGCTTAGCAGAGAAGTAAGGAGCTATGAGCGGATTATATAATATACTAAGTATAAGTATATAGTAGTAGATATAGTATAGTGTAATTATCTACATAGTATATATATATATGATATATAGTAAATATATTATATATTAATTATAATATAGAATATATAATTAAAAATATTACTATGATATAATATATAGTATAGTAATAAATATATTATATAGATATATATATATATATATATATATATATGTATATAATAGGTGGGCTAGGTGGAAGCACTGGCGTTATGAACTTAAAAGAAAGGCAAGCATCGTTTACTTGTTAGCTTGAGACTCTGACTGATAAGCTGTTATCTCGAAAAAGTAGATATCCGCTAAGCGGGTCATTTTCGTTTCTATTATGGCAGAAGTAAACGAAGTTAGCAGTACTCTGTAAGGAGAGCCGGTTACAGCGTTACTATATCAGATCGTTGATTAATAAGGCAGGCCGTTGATTATCCGGCTCATATTAGCAATTTTTAATACTCTCTCTCTCAGATAACGTACAGAGTAGAATACGAAGAGGTGGCTTTCATGGACTCGGAGAACGTCTTTTTGGGCATTGAGAACAGGACAGCTCGCACGGAATGCATCATTCGATAAGATGACCGTGTTTTAAATTTGAGGCTAAACTAATAGAGTTCATGAGAATAGGAGTCAATAAGAAACGCATAGTCTTCTGTCAGATAGATTATCTTTTTATTATATATGTATAAGGAGAGAATATGAAGATAACGACGTAAACGAGCATGAATAAAGAAAAGTAAGCGTATGTCTAGTCATGTACATAATAGAAAGTAAAAACATATCGTGCTCGTTACTACGCTGCTCGTAGGTCTGAAAAATAGGTAATTTGGTTAGTATACGTGTTTTAGTTCTGAACTGGTGCCTAACCACTAGTATATATATATTGATATATATATAGTATCACTATAGTTCATTGTTATATAGGTATAAACTATATATAGTAGAACTTATTTTTTAATTAAATAATGATTATAGATAAAAAATATTATAATATGAATTATAAGCTCTATAATATATAAGTATCTAATATGTGCGCGCGCAGCATGCCGGGGGCTATCGCTAGCTAATAGTGGTAAGATCGATAGAAGAATGCCAATGGATGTATTGCTCATGAGTGGTACATGCAAGAAGAGCGATAAATGAGAGTTAATCCGATGTGTGTGAAAGAAAGTAAAAGAGTTTCGCGACAGGCTGTATGATATTCTGTGTCTTTAAGTGCGTACTGAAAAAGGACGAGTGGTAGCTGTGTATGAGTGTTCCAACTGACGCAGTTATTTTAGCTCCTATGAAAGCAGCTCATGAGATGCTGCGGACCTGGTTGTGTAATCGTCCATAATCAGACGTGCATCAACATGTAGTGAAACATAACTGAGTAGCATTGAAATGTTGGAGTGATAAATGGTGAGGAGAAGAAGGGGTGATGTGGATGGATGTAGATTTAATAGAAAGACTGTAGAATTTCGATATGCTTGGCTGTTGAAGGGAAGATGAGTGAGGAAGCGGTTGTTATGTGGGTGTAAATGTTTGTATCTGAAGCATATGTCGAGTTGAATCATGGTAGGGTAGAAAATAGGAAGTCAGCGAGTTCTAGATGAGGTGATATTAGTGGCTACAGGAGCCTATGCGTGGATTTTCTTTGTGAGTTAGTGTCTAGAAATACTAATAGGTGTAAATATTACTAGTTAGAGAAGATTAAGAGAAAGTGGGAATTGACAGACGTGGTGGAGTTGTTTGTGGAGGAGGTGGAGGAAGAGAGAAATATTGTTTTTGGAACGTAATCTGAATAGATGTTCTGGACAATGGTGGAATTGGGAGCTTGCAGAAATAAAGTGTGTTATAGGGGGTCGCTATATATACGCGTGGGATAGGTGACCAGAATAGAGGGATGGTATAGAACAGGGTTGATATTTTGGTATTGCGGAACTAAAATGAACATTGTAGGTTAGGTGATGTGCAATTTCTATGAAGAGAGAGAAATATATATGTAACAGTAATATACATCTTCGAAACTAAACTATTGGCATTAAGTATAGCGAGAAAGTTGATGTAAGATAGATGATGAGTTTTTGAAAAGTGAATGAGAGTGATGGACTTGATTTTGTGTTGTGACGAAGTTAAGGTCTATAAAAGCTATGTATAGATGTGTAAATTGAAGTAGAGAAGGATTGGGTGATCGGGTATAGTCACAATGCATGTCACGTTGTTTTAATGTAAATTTAAGTTAGTTGAATGGGGCATGGATGTGAGGATTCAAGCAAAAAATAGGAAGGAGGTGGAAAAAATGCAGGAAGTGAGAAGTTATAATGAACAGGGAATTATATGAGATAAAGGTATGGAGAGTACATATAAATGCAATTAAGCTCTGGTCAAATGAGAAACGAGTGAACCTACAGCTAATGTGAAGCTGAATAAAGGAGCGTTGTTAATGGCTAAGCTAGCACAGATGAAGATTATGTGGGTGGTGCTAAGTAGGATGTAAATGTCAAATGAGTGAATTAGTGTTTAGATGATAGAGGTGACATATCTATAAGGCTAAAGAGCAGAGTGTGATGTATAGAATGAAGAGGATATGTGGATGAACAAAGTTAATCGAAGTGAAGAATAGTGATATAAATGTATTGTGCTGTGAAAATTATTAGATGTTGGAAAGGAGTGTGAATAGTATGTATAATGCATATAAGGGGGTTGGAGATGGAATGATGTCAAAAATCATTAAGTGTGTCGTTAAAGCTAATATTACGGTAGTGGGTTGTCTATGGATGGTATATATAGTAATATATATAGTAGTATGTATATATTATATTAATTAATAGCATGCTATAAGTATATATATATATATATTATATTAGATAAGTATATATATATAGATTATATAGTATATACTTATATATATTATATAGAATTATATATAATAGTTAATATATATATATATATATATAGTATTATTATAATATAATAGTATTATAGTATATATATATATATATAGTACTATGATAGTAGTAATAGTACCTATATATAAGTAATATAAATATACTATATATAATATATCATATATATGTATAGTATTACTAATATATATATATAGTATATACGTATATATATAGATTATATTATATATATATATTGTCAAGTTATCTGGCCTGGAGGCCATAATTGCCTAAGGTATATTCAGACTAGTTTAGTTATGGTTCGGCATAAGCGAATGATATATCTACCTTCATATTTGAATGTTCATTGATCTGATTGAATGATATTGTCTTTATTCACGTATCATGCAAAAGGATCAATTTTAATTATTTTTATAAAAGAGATTCTATTTTGTGGGGCTAACATATTGTAAATTAGGTACTAAAAATAATTAGCTTGATAAAGTACGATAGGAATGGATAAGTTAAGTTTTAGACTTGATCAAGTAAGATTGAATGATTTATGTATTTATTAGTTTAATGTGCGCTGATATTTTAAGAAATAACATGCCAAAAGGGACTATAAAATAAGGGGCAGGAGAATGTAATTATTGATAAAAGGGCGTTTTTTATCGTTTCGTAGGCTATGCGGAAGTTGTCTTCTGGAATGCTTGTGGAATCGGTTATTGAGTCTGTTTAATATGAATTTGATGAGTTAAAACTGCCCTACTTTTAATCTTACACTGTTTGTTAAACATATCGAACGACAGCTTCAGAACCTTTTGATTGTATTCTATCTGAAGTATTGGACGCGTGATATTGCAGCAAAGATTGTAAAAAGGATTATACTTATCCGGTTGATCAATATCTCACCTGCGGTTCACCTGGCACTAGTTATTGATATTGCAAGGTACCGTACCTTTGTCGCTCGACACTATAAAATAATCAGCGCACACGTTTTTTGGTGCCTTGTCTAGAGAAAGAAATAAAAAGGCATAATTTACGAGCATTTATGACGAGCTGTGAATATTCAATACTGCACAATCTCTGCTTATTTGCTTCACGTTTCTGCATCTTTGTGCAACATTAACAACTGGGACTATTCCTATTGGTGGCCAGATGGCTAAAGAATTTAGGCCTAAAAGGCAAAGAATCATCTACAGAATTCATCAAAAGAAAAGAGGAGAAGGCCTTACAAAGAGAGAGAAGGTATTGACTGAGGGCAGAAAGTAGCGCACTATTGCAAGCAGTAGAAGAGGCAATAGATATGTTGTACCTATTCTGTTGCTTGCAGCTGATAAACAAGTAAGTTCAACTAAAAGAGAGGAAGGTGAGAACTATAAGAAAGGAGGAAGGCATGAAAAGGAATGCTGGCAGCTTAAGAAACGAGGAAGTCTAGAAAGGAATGCTCAACTTATAAGAGAGGAAGCTCAACACAAGAAAGATGAAGACGATAGGTAAAGCTGAGAAAGCGGAACGGCACACGGAACATTTGAAATTTAGGAAAAAAGATAGCGACTGTCGCAATGCTAGTCTGACATTTCGTTAGACCGTCCATTTAAGCAATTATGCACCTGCATCGACGACAAATGTTATAGGTACCGAAATATGGCACCGCGTTTCGTCGACATCGAAGGGAGCGAAATGGAGGCGCAGTACATCGAAGCGTTATTGAGAGGCTAATGGCCGACAATCTTCAACATTTGCGTTATATTCGGCAAAGTTTATGGCCTCGTTTATGTAAGTGCGTGTTTATAACTGGAGGCCGTGGCTTTGTCGGTTATAGCAAGTTGCCCGGTCCGCAAGCTATAGCGCTTAATGATTTTGCCGAGGCTTAAAAGGATAGCGCCTGCCTTAAATTCAATTAAACATGAACCATGAGAGATTGGATTAATTAGGCGGTCTAAGTTGCAAAGAAGTCGAGCGCAAAGCATGTGAGGGGATGAGGGGTCCTAATTAACAATTACTGAATTCGAATAATCGTATGGCTGTAGCAGGTGGTGTGAGCTCTCACGTTTCAACAAGTACTAGTATCAAGTATTAATACCGATCTTATTAGTAGTTGAGTCATTTTCTTTCACCTGTTGCCAGCCAATAAGTACTTAGCTGTTCATAAAACGACTAATGAGGGTAGGACTCTCTAGGTTTAGAGTGCACGACAGTTCAGCTTCTGCGCGTCTGATAAGATTCTAACAACATTAGAGTGGTAAGAACCTTTGTGTTGGCCAAACAGGAGAAGATCTTGAACCTTATTGTGACATCTGAATAATGAGGAGAACTATGCAAAGTCATATTACTACAACGCTCTAAACACACTGCATATAGTTATGATTGAATTATGCAGAGCTAAGGCAGCAGGCACCGAATATACGCAGCTCATTGTTTATTCTGCGCCATAAAATCGGAAGATACAACACGGTTTCCACGTGACGGCTGAACATAATTATGATATAAGTTTTAACCTGCGATAACAGATAGCGAAGATAAAGATGGCTGTACAGCCAACAGAGAAAAGAAATACAACAATGGCTGGACGTTTCTAATTGAATATGCCTATTAACAAAGGGGTATGCAATTTGGCAGCGTGCATGAATACAAATTTGTTGATTGACAGATGAGTGTGTTTGACTGTAGAGCAAATGGTAAAGTGGACAGGACATGTTGGCAGCAGTCAATGGAAAAGTGCCTAAATGGCTCCGGCGTTATAATGCGCATGTAGTCATGTAGAGAATGATTTGAAATGTCAGACAAGTGGTGCTCTGCCTCATTGCCCGTAACGAATGGTAGTTCTATAAATGGGCTTTGAGTGTATCAGTAGGCTTCGTGATAGCAGGGTGTAGTGGCAGTAACTTGCAAGAAAGTAAGTTCGTGATAAAACCATAGCAATTGCACAGGCAAGATCAGAAATATGCCTTCTGATTGGATAATACCGACTTTAAGGATTATAACGGCCGCTGAAAGACAAGAATAATTGGGATTCGCACTCCGATTTAATACGGGGTACGTGCGTAAGCTTTATGTGGCTGAACGAACGCCGCTTAAGTTACGGTGAATTATAACGTATGGGGGAAATAGTCGGCAGCGGGCAGCTAGGTCCGTGATACAATAGCGTTACGAAAAATGATGAGTAAATAATTAATGACGGGCCGACAAGGTATCATAGACCCATTTGTAAAGTTACTTGTGAAGCAGAAAAAGTGCTATAGAAAATAAAAATGATAGCGGACAGGTGGTATCACGAATCCATACTGGTTGGTTACATTGGTGAATGTGCGGTAAAATACTTATTGAAAATAAAAATGAATAGCCGTGACAGTGGTAGGCCATCATGTGTCCGAAGTGTATTTATTGAAGCTAGAAAATGCTATTGGAAAAATTAAGTGATAAAAGTAATAGGGTAGGTGAAATAATAATTAATCGTTGTACGAGAGTTGATTATTATAGAGCTGAAAAAGCTAATATAAAAAAAATAATGAATAAAGATTAGATTGTCGAGCAATGACACTATCCGATCGGACCGAAAATCAAAATCATGAAACTGAACTCAGACTAGCAAAAAAGGATAGTAAGTCAGGATCGGAAAGTATTGAGATAGGAACTACTCTACATTATCTAGAAAAATCAAGAAAGCTCCTCAGCATTACTAAAGCGTGTTTGTTGGAGCCAGTATTAATGAGACAATTAAAGTCTGAGGTGAGGCTAGCCAAGTGAATAGAGCGTGAGGGTAGTTAATAGTAAATTTAGTGGAAGAGTGTACTCAGTTAACACGGCTAGTGGTATCTTTAGAAGAGATATGAAAGGAGTCGAAAGAAGAGAAAGCGTCTGGCAAAACCTTGATGGCGTCATCTGAACGAATCACGCTGTAACAAGCAGCACGAGATGTCCATTTGGACAAAATATCCATTGATAAAAAGTGATCGAGTTCCAAATGAATGCTGTTACCGTGAAGAAAATAAATGTAGCAAGAGGAAGAACTTAACGCATGAGATAGAATGGTTTTACAGTAAGAGAACTGGGCAGCATGAACGTTAATGGCACATGATGCCATCGTTTGTGTTTCTCCTCAGTCGCCTCAAGAAATCTCGTGCTAGTGAAGAAAGATTTTGACTGGTTTGTGTGCCCTAAAGAGAGGAGTTGCAGGTGACCTGCATGAGCCGCATCCTCCTGCATATTCATCGCATCAGAGTAAGCCATGAAGATGCATGAATAGGATTATGGTCATCAAGCAATAATCTAGGACGTTTAGGCCACGGCAAAGAGTCTGCAAGCCAGCTTTCTTCTAGGATGGTCCCAAGGAGAAACTGAATATGGGATGGAATGTATCTAGAAGCTGGTTGAGAGAAGAAGAACATGAAATTGTAGAAACACTCTCAAACGCTTCATGTTGATGTGAGCAAAAGAGTTTTGCCATTCTGATTGCATGTCGCATAGGCAAATGCACGATCGAAAGTAGGCATGTATAAGAAGGAACAAACCGGACGCAAACAGGAGGGAAGTCGATTATGGCACGAGATCGTAGGAATATGATCCTGCTCAGGATGGTTAATAGAAAGGGCAATGGCACAGTGTAGCAAAGACTATCAAGTTAGGAGAAGACTATGTTGACTCCTTTCAGGCGAAGATTTATAGCCAATAGACCGTTTTCTTTTTTCAAGACAAAAAGATATCACTGCGCACTATTGTCGTTCTTATGGAAGGGGGGCGTGTGTCAAGATTTTATCTGGGGACATCTGGATGGCGCGGATAAATTCTCTCAAATTGTGTTAGATGCACTAGTTAGTTTATTTTATATTTTTGCAAAGACTATTATTCATTAAGATTTCGGCATAGTATGTTTCAGACTAAGTTTTACTTACAGTTTCCATATCAACATCAATTTTTAAATTAATTTATAAAATCCTAAGATTTATTTTGAGCTAAATATGAAATGTATATAAAATAGTTAGCATTTGTATGATGTAACGATAAGGACAGATGCATATAATTTACGGATTTAATATGGACGACGAAAATAATTAACTTATTATAGTTACATTGGCGTATATTAAGATAGCTAGCAGTAAGTACTAATATAAGAAGGCAGTAGATTTTATGATAGAGAGGCGCAGGCTATTTGTTGCGATTTCGTATGCTATAGCGGTTCTTTAAGATCCTTGTGATGCTTTATTTTTCTTTTAAAATATGTTAATTTATGAGTAGAACACATTCGCAGTATGTTTACTGGACTCTTGACTGGTGTTGTTAAACCTACACAGCGATGCCGAGAACCTTGTTTGTTATTATTCTGTATTGGTTTTGGACTTGATCAATTGCAGGGCGGCTATAAGTTGTGAAAAGGATTTTTATGTATTTGTGTCAAGTGACTCCTAAAGACAACGAAACTATTGTTATTGATACTGGAAGGCTCCCGGCTGTGTACGCTTACATATACACGTGTGCTATTAGAAATAGTGCACGAACATATATGTATATATATAGATAATCGTTATTATATTATATATAATACTTGATATATATATACTATATATTATACTGTATATAATGTAGCAATATGATACATCACCTCATTATGAAGTAATATAGTATATTTATATATATAGTATAGTGAGAAGTGCTAGTTAGGTTCGACACTGTGAACGGTCATCGTTAGGCAGGTAACCGCAAAAAGAAATATAGTACATGGGTATTCGTTTATAGGACCAGTAAGATAGGACTTTCTATAATAGGGATTTGTATGAATTGCATGATATATATATCCGATCGCTGTTACGTTTTACGCGTACATCGCAGATCAAGTTATTATTTTTTTATTTATTTTTTTAATCGGTACAAGAGAATAACCGACTAAGACGGACGTAGAAAAGGCAAAAAGATTGGCTAGTGTGGGAAGGTGTGGGGGGAAGGATAAAAATGGGAAGAATTGGGGTGCAGGGGGATCTACTCGGCGTATATCGGGGTTTAAGCGAGCAGGGTAGGACCTATCTTCCCCCCTCGCCGGGGAGTCTCGGTAGCGGGGCCGTTACCCGCGGTACGTTTGAGTATTTGGGTGATGCGCGGGCGGTATCGCGTCGCTCCTCCCTAACGGCGGTTATGGTAACCATGCGTCCCCCCGTTAACTGCTCCCGCTTCGACTCGAGGCCCGAGGGCAGTAAATTGATGGTGGCCGTGTAATAACTAACAGATAATATATATAATTATATATATATATATATATGATAGTTATATATATATGATATATATATAATCATATATATTATTATATATATATATATAAGTATATATAGACTACTATTATATATTATATATAATATTATATCGTATAATAGTAATATGATGTACTATTATAGCGTTATGTTAATGTATATATTTTAGGACAGACAACTGTCAAGTACTCAAGATGAAAATGCGCTTAAAAACTCCAATGAACTGAGAAATAAACTCAAATACGCGTAAATGGCATGCAACATGTTTAATGAGTTTCCATTCTTTGATAAAATATTGTGCTTAAAATTCGCGCTGCGCGTCAATAAACAATATCGAAACTTTATAGTAGATTATTTTTTTTTATATATTATAATTTCAAAATATTAATTCATTTCTAATGATTTCTATATATTATATTTTTATATAGATCGTTAATTTAATATTAGTAAGTTAAACTGTAAGAATTTGCGTTGCGAAGCAACGTTACGCGACTCGCATAATATAATATATATTATATTAATTATTATATTTAAATATATAAGTAGTTATAATCTATATATATAACTATATATAGTATAACTATATATATACTATATGATACTATAGTATATGAATATATTTTAGTTTTATTTTTAATGTAAGTATATTAATATACTATAATTATTATGATATATATTATATAGTATAATTATTATATAAGTATAAATATTATATATTAATATATACTTATATAGATATGTATATAATAGTAATTATATATAATTATATTAGTATTAGTATTTATTATAGTTATATCATATATATACTAACGGTATAATATATATTACTATAGTATTATTATTACTAGTAATAATATAATATATATAATATAGTATATTATATTATTATATATATATGATGATATAGTAGTAGATTTATAACATATATATGAATATTAAGTTTTATATTATTATAGAAAGCGCACCGTAGCTGACAGATGGTAGAGGTCACATGCGCAAAAAAAAGTTAGGGATCCCTAGGTTCGCAGACTTGTTGGGTGTAAGTAGAATGTAGCTATCTTACTCTGCATATGGGCACTTGGTCTTGTACTCGTCTCTGCATGTCGAGACGTATAAGTTGAGTTACACTCATCTGCCTAAATTAGGGCTCTCGCCCCGCCAACAAAAAACTGTATATATGTGTGTTGTGGGAGAAAGATATATGCATAGGTATTTTGTGTAATAGTTGAAAGAGTCGGTCGTAGATGATTGATAGGTAGATTGTTGTGAAGAACATGTGCAGTTTTGATGATTATTTTGGGCTAAAGATGAAATGATAGAAATTTAAATCATAGCAAATGGGTGAAGTAAATATGAAAGAGAAAGATTTGAGAGCCTGGCTACCGGTAGCATCAGATCGGCGTTAACTAAGATGTTTGTCTCTTTTTAGGGTTTATTTACTTTGCAATGGGCGTAATATGACAAGTATTAACAGGGAAGCTCTGGTGATATGTGTTTATGGTACATTGGTGTTGAATTGTAGGTCTGTGGAATGAAAATTAAAAGTATGTATACGCATTTGATAGTAGAAATGGCTGATTGTGTAAGTA
This sequence comes from Trachelipus rathkii, assembly GCA_015478945.1. Classification (NCBI taxonomy): domain Eukaryota; kingdom Metazoa; phylum Arthropoda; class Malacostraca; order Isopoda; family Trachelipodidae; genus Trachelipus; species Trachelipus rathkii. The sequence continues at coordinate 21,338 of JABUQX010045780.1, forward strand.
TATAATGAAGTGCGAGAGTGAATAGTTTAATTTCATATAAACAGTGGAAGTGGGGAATGATATGCCGTTGTATATCAGTATGGTTGATTATAAATAAGTACGGATGGACGTGATGAAAAATTTTTAGGATAATAGGGTGGAAGTGGTAGGGCTGAGTTAGACCTGAAGGAGAAATGCTGTATAAAAGGTGAGGGAGCTGTGGGCTGTATAGATAACGGCAGATGTAATCTTTCTATATGTAGGTAAATTGGCGATAGGAAGCTTTAGAAAAGTAAGTGTGCTATGGACGGTTTGGTAGGTGTGGTAGAATGGTGTATTGAAAAGTTAAATGGTAGATTAAGAGCAGGTGAATGAGGGCTAAGTGGGAGTATTCCTGTTAAATGGTTTAGATAATGGTATTGTCATGTATTGTTGAAATGTGGGACGTTTGTCAAGTATTTAGGCTATATATTGTTGGAGCCGCTA
>JABUQX010045781.1:0-5000 GCA_015478945.1 Trachelipus rathkii
CTATAATTTATATTATAATAATTATTTATTGACATTGTTAGAACCTCCTAATATATATAATATATATTTATTATCAAACACCAATATTATAACTATAATAATCTATATAATTAGTGTGTGTGAGTGTGTGATAGCGGTAGAGAAAAAAAAAATTATAAGAGAAAATAAACAACCTATGCTGGTATTTTGGTCAAAGAGTGCGTCGAGTTGAATGTAAGGTCCTGAATTGAGGTTGAAGAAAAAGGTCGTATATAGGAGGTGGGTGAGGGATGATGTGGACTTCAGAATCTTAATATTGAAAATGAGGGATAGAAGAAGAAATTGTATTTAGTTATTGATTTGCAAAATGCGTATGATTATGATTAATAGGGAAGCTCTATGGCAAGGATGAAAGTAGATATAAAGTTAGCGCTTGATCCGTAGGCTTCTGATCGAATCAAACGAGCCCTCCTCAAGGAAGGATGTACGCAATAAATGAGTTCGAAAATGATTGTTTAACTATTAATAGCGGAGTGAGGGCATGGATGTGTTATATTACCTTGGTTAATTACAGAGTTCTGTACTACACTCTCGGAGTTGGGGTTATGAAAAATTGAGGTGGGGTGACAGAGGAAGGTGCTTTCGACTCGATGGAGAAGTGGAAAGAAAGTGGCAGGGGTGCCCACTACTAATTTTTGCAGGACTAGATTTGGTTTTGGTGTTGGCGATCTGAAAGAATTTCGACAGATTGTGTAGAGGTCGATTCTAGGTAAAGGAGTAGGTGTGAAAGGAAGGGGTTTGAAAAGTAAACGTAGATAAGAGTAAGGTTTATATGGTTGTGGAGTGAGGACAAGTCTCTGTGTGAAGTTATGTTGGGATGGTATACAACTGGAACAAGTGTCTGAGTTTAAAATATTTAGGATATATGCTGGATCAAAAAGGAACGGATGATGCAGAATGTAGTAGAAAAGTTGTGAATGGTAGGAAGGTGGCTGGTGCAATTAAATCCTTGGTCGATGTAAAAGGGACTAAGTCTTCGAGTGAGCTAGGGTCTTTAGCATGAGCGGTATGTTGTTACCTGTGCTAATGTATAGTAGTGAAACTATGGTCTGGAATAAGAGGTATAGATCTAAAGTACAATATGTTCAGATGGACAATCTTAGGGGCCTGTTATGTGTGAGAATTGATAAAATGAGGAATAAGTAACATCGCTATCCCACTAAATATAACACCCAAATTATTAGGAGTAACACTGGACACACATTTAACTAAAATAAAAAGTAAATAACTATAACCTTTTAAGTTAACATTCAAGTTATTTGTCCTTTCACGATCAGCTATTGGTGGAAAATTCTGGAGTCGGTTTTGCAATTCACATTTTCTTTTTTCACCAAAATCCTTCTCTTTATTCTGTTGGAGAAAAAATTTCCAAAATTACAAATATTTCATTTATTACTGTTATTTATTTACTTCATATTTAATGAGTGTTTCCATTAGTTTCACAATGAATAAATTGTTAAGGTACTTTCAAACCATTTAAAAAAGTGCACAAGCACGCACGCACGCGCGCGCACACACACACACAGCATTAAGCCAGCTTAAGTAACTTTCAATTAATTTAACAATTTCAACCTAAAACTCACACCCACACACACCATTAAGCCAGCTTATGTAACTTTCAATTATTTTAACAATTTCAACCTAAAACACACACACTCACACAGCATTAAGCCAGCTTATGTAATTTTCAATTATTTTAGCAATTCCAACCTAAAAAAACAGTAGATTTTATATAACTCTTAGGAATATTCCCAAAGTCTTGGATTAAAACCGCTAACCTCTTCAAAATAAATTAAATACACCATCTAAATACTTAGCCACATTAAGAGGCACATTAAAAATCCATTGTGATCATCTTAAACCAACTATTATTAATAACCCAAGTCACACACGGGAAACATCTATAGAAACTTACTACAATCTAATACAGTATCCTCAAAAATAAAAAACAAAACAAAAAAATTCAAACATATTTAACATAATATACCAATATTAATTATAATATTACAACAATATTAAACTTACTACTTCAGGAGACTCTTCAGTATTTTGTGGCACTGATTCAAATATTCCAACCTTACTAAATATGGCATCAGAGTCATCCTCCAAACTATTTTCATTTACTTCTATTTTTATGTTGTTTGAAAACACTGCGCTTCTTTCTGCCTAAAAATAATAATAATAATAATAATAATAATAATAATAATAATAATAATAATAATAATAATAATAATAATAATAATAATAATAATAATAATAATAATAATAATAATAATAATAATGGAAAACAAGACATGTCAGTTTTTTTGAATGTCAAAAGCTGAAAAGTCTTTCAAAATAACCCATGAGGAAGCAAAAAATGTAGCTGTCATTTAAAGCTATCTTTATGAACAAAGATATTCCATTCTCATGAACTTCAACAAAACTGAACATGAACATTTTAAAGAATTTTTTTCTCTACTTAAGATTATTATTAACTTTCTCTTATTATATTCTTCATATTTCACGCTAGTTTATTTTTCAACTTTGATTGCAGCAGGCTTTTGTGTTTTTTTTTATTATAATGTTTATTTTAATATTACGCAATTGAATTTTGAAAAAAAAATTTGTGTTTTCCATTTTCTATTTCCGCCCGAAAATTTTTTTTTTGGGGTTGGGATATTTTTTTTTCTTTTTTTTTAATTTGGGGGAACAAAATTTTAAAATTAGAAAAAGGTAAAATAGATGTATAAAATCTTATGTTGTAATGTAATCAGATGGTATGACTGTATTACATATACAAACGTATTTTCATGCATTATGAACTCAATTATAAGAAACATTTGTATAGCGTATGTTAGTTTTAAAAGCAATTAGTTTGTTTTTCATTACTTTCAATCAATATTATATATATATATATAATATTATTATATATATATATAATATATATATATATATAAATTATTATTTATATATTATATATATTATATACTAATAATATAATAACTATAATATAATATTATAATAATATACTATTATCATACATATATGGTTATGACAGGGTGACACTCCTTCCCTTTATATTAAATTATATAATCTTTTTATGCACGCCTCCCCTTATATAAAAGTTAATAACTATTTCAATGATCTAACCATTACCGCTCAACACTCCTCCATAAATAAGCACCCATAGAATTTCACATTATATAAGACAACCCTGGAAACAGTGTTGACAACGGTTATAGAATGTCAGCCTCACATGGCCTCTCTTTCAGTCCTCCAAAAAATCCATTAATTACGATTCTTTGATTGCACACCGAGATAAAAAGAGAATCACATGAAACAAACAATTCACCTTTTAAATAATAGACTCCCTTTCTTAAGTCTTAATAGACAACTAATCATCTTAGAATTGACATGTCGTTAATCCTGGCAACATTTGCCCCCACATAAAAACATCAACGACTACGTCGAAATAATTTAATAAACGCTATGAAGGCAATAACAGGACTAACTATGGAATTCAACATAAAGAAAACAAACTCAATATTATACAGACAATATCTTCCCCACTCTTTAACCTTTAACTTGCAATGTTGTTTTTATAAGAGCAAAGGAAGTTATTAAATAAACTGTATAGATAAGTCTATGTTTAGGGCAGTATATGAGAGTATATAGTGCAAAGTTTGGGCATCCTTATTTCATGAATCTGCAAAATTTTGAACTATCTGCCTGGCAAGAGGGATGCATATTTCTGGGTTGCTGAGGGTTGGGAACACTGTGTGGATAATAATCTAAGTGATGCACCCACTGTTGACACTGCCAAACAATTCTATGGGATGTATAATATACAGGGCGTTTACACATTCGTGCTAGCCAAATGAAGAAAGGAGAGTATCCTACACTTTATCACTAGAGTACATTAAGAAAAAAGCATTGCGATTTAGTCTGAGGTCAAAGAACTGGTCATAGAGATATGAATATCTTCATTGGAATACACATTTGGGAACATGGAGATTGTTTGAGGTGTAACTTGATTGCAACATTTAAGAAAGGACTGGATAGGTATATATCCATATATGAATGATTTGGGATACATTAGTTAAAATAAACGGTGTTTGACTAAGCGCCAAGAATTGGCGGGTTTTTAGTTACTGTAGTTATTAAAGTTAATTGCATGTTACTATACGTTATTAAAAGGCTGCACTTTGTTTATTGCTGTGCTAATACTATATAGTTTTTATTTTTTGAAAGTTATGTTTTTGTGTTTAAGTTAGTTATTGACAAGCTCTGGGTGCTTTGTGATTTTCCATGTGAGCATGTTTTAAAGACTATTGGTGTATTCTGGATATGATATATATTATTGACAAGAACCCTTGGGGTGGCTTTGTGGATTTGCATGAACAATATCTTGTTTTTTGGCTGATAGTTCTGTTGGCCTTGATCAGGGACAAGTCCTTGACTGGGCCCATGTGGCTACTCTTACACGTCTTTTTAATTTCTAATTCTAATGTTCTACACATCCCCCGCCTGGGCTCCCACAGTACTCCAGAAACTAACAATAAAAAGCTTAAAGTAGTTCAAAATCAAGCCCTTAGGATAACTGTCATTTCAAACTGAAACAAAAATCCTAACAATAGGGGCCCATTTTAGACATGACTTCATGGTAGATCACTATCAAACAAGATCCCACCTAACAATCAAACACTGCAACACTCTCCCACTTACACTTATAAAAAAAGCTACCCCAGCAAAATCTTATTGGCGCAACTATATAACTACAACAATTAGTATCACACCTCACCGGCGAACTGACACTCATGATCAGGTTAAACACATTCATACACAACTGACCCAGGAAACTATCTTCGCATACCCAAACCATACCATACTCCAAGCACGTCCACCAGAACTCTCCAATAGAGAAACTTTGGACCTCCAAACATGGGTAATGCTTTCGTAGCTCCGCTCTGGGCATCACC
>JABUQX010045781.1:10000-35000 GCA_015478945.1 Trachelipus rathkii
TGGAACCAGGTTCCTTGGACCGGTTTATGAACCGTTTATTTTCTTATAACACTATAGTTCCAAGTCGCAGTTCCCATTCCAAGCATCTCTTAACTTGGTTCTGGCGCCTATTCAGTATTTTTTACAGGTTATTTTTACCTGTAATTAATTATGCTGTCCTACTTTTTTTTCTTTTTATATATTTCAATAAATCATTAACTCTTTGAGGTAATAAAATTAAATTAACTATAATTGTAATTATCTCATTTTAAATAAACTTTTCTTTATGCATTTATATATATATAGATATAATAAGATGGAGAAACTTTTAAGATATGTAAGGTCAATATCCAGTATATGACACTAATATAAATCATGATAAAACATGACCGTTTCTGAAACTTTTATTATAATAGCACTAATAGTTTATCCTTGTTTCTTCACTTCGAAAAAATAATTTACCCATTTAGGTTGCATGCAGCGTTAAGAGAAAAACCTGATATTTCGGTGAATTAGGAGAGGATAGAGAGAGCAATGAAATTAATGAAAAGCGTCGATGTTTAGAGAGGTGAGTTCAAGGGTAGATATAGGGAAGATGATTTTCCGCAGGAAAATTAGGGTAACGGATTAAAATGAAACGGAACTTAAACCAGTCTAATTAAGAAATTGCAGAGCAAGATAATAGTGCAGTCCTTCTATGAAATATTAAAATATATTCCATAAAATCCTAAGAACTGAAGAAGGTTTCAGCTGCATATTTTCATACGGGATGTTCAAATTGCATTGAGGTTTAGATTTAATGGATAGGTGAAGTAGGTTGGAGATTCATGAGGCAATCAACTGCTCTTATATGGGTTATGCTATTTTTTCAATGTATTTTTACATGAGCGAAAGATTTAGATATATTAGTATTTGATGAGACAATTAGCTTTCTTCTGTATTGAATTTAACAAATAGCTTACTCAGAATTTGGGGAATTTGAGCGCTGAAAAAGATATTTAACGTTTATTAGACCATATATGAGATAAAAGAGAGAATAGACTATGCAGGGCTCAAGAATATTATTTAAAAAAGTTCAGAAACACAGATGCAAAGTGTCGATTGTGCAATGCAGCAATTGTTTTTGATTTTTAGGAACGCTCATTTAAGTACATAAATATATGAGCTCGGTGGGTGTCTTTACAGTTATAGTATGTTAATGTTATGTAATGTTTATGGCATGTGTGACACATTATACGTTAGTTTATTCTACATTAGCTCAATGTTGGTATTGGTTTGGGGTAGTTTTACTACATAATTATATTCAGTTATTATTTTCGACTAAGCAGACCATATCTGCTAGATTTTTTTAGTATAAAACTGCTAATTGATCAAATCTAGGTGTTTGTCGGATTTGCATGATTGCATTGTCTTGGTATACGAGTGGTTGACTGGACAGCTCATTGGAAATTGGTAGTTCATCCATACCAATGTTGGGCATTCATTACTCACGTCTTTCTTATATTCTTATGTTTTAGTAAAACTTTTAATAGGAAACAATTTACTTTGGGGGTATCATCCCAAATTCAAACTGAGTACCTTTAATACTTCTCTTTAGAGTCTTACAGACCTAGAGAATAAATAAATTAATTTGTACTAAAGTAATTTATTAATATTATTAGTTTAATTATAAAAGTAATAATTCATTAAAATTTAAAAGTAGAAACATAATACTAACAAAACAAAAAATTCTTCTAAGTGTAAAACAAAGACAATCTTAAAATTTTAAAGGGAAAGACTACTAATTCTAATTATCATAGAAGAAGGAGGATAAGTACTATAAGCTCATTAATACTTAATCTATATAAGAATTATGTTAGTGGAGAATCGGCACGTGGGAGTCATAACTTATCTTCCTCTACAAACACATTATAATCTTTCATCTTCCTGTTTAAAAGAAAATTCACTCTTGCAGAGTATACACTCCTTGATGAAGTCAGGGAAGGCGAGCACTTTTCTTAGCTCTTATCAATATTTTATAATAGTTCGGTTGGTCCTGCAGCCAGCAGACAGGTTCTATTTCGCCACAGACCGTTAGTCGGGGAAAATATGTGTATAGGCCGTATAGAGAGTATACTCTATGTAACATTAATTATTCTGGATCGTCTCTCGAGGTACATTACCTATTTGATGGTAAACTTTTCTGATAGATGGTGAGGTATGCCAGCATTTAGCTAAGTGAATCTAGCTTCTCCAATTCTGAGTTGTAACTTACTCTGCTATTTGCAGTTTTATATATATCTTAATAAACAAGTATAATATATCATATATAAAAATCATATGCTATACCGAAGCATCCGGTATGGAGTTCATTTTACTAACAGGCTGACATGTGCTCATGCTAGTTAGGGGCATTAGTTGTTCCTTTGTTGGGTAGGTTTCATTTCTCATTTTATTGTATTAGAAGAGTGGGTGGTATTTTGCATGATCTAATGTTTGCATGTATTAATCTATAGAATTATTGATAGATTGTTTAAAACAATGTGTGTGGTGAGTACAAAACAGTTCATACTTTCTAATTTCTTTCCTCGTGTATTCTCACTTTAAATAGTATATCTTCGAAAAATTACGTCATTTCATAATATTAATTAGTATCTCATTTGGTTCATTTCCTTATAGAATGGACTTATTTAGTTGTGAGTGATTGATCTTCATTACATCTTAAAGTCTCATGAACGAATGGTCTTAAGTCATCAATTGATTTCAATGCTTCTTATATTCTTCTATCCAAAATCTGTTATATAGATTCTATAGGTGCATCGATAAAATGAGAAAACATCTAACATAAGTGAACTTATTGGCAAAGTTTGGAATGGCCTATTTTAACTATAACCGTTGAAATAGAGGTGATTCTTCTAGATATTTAGCTAATATTGCTCATGTCGTTATATTAGTATTTCTTTTATTTTTTTTTTCGTTTACTATAATATTTACAATTGGATCGCTTATACAAAGATAGTTTCAGTTTCAAAAGGTTTTTCGTGTGTTATCTGGCATGATTTTTATATAATATATTCATCAATAATAATATTCTTTATGATTTATTATTATCGTACCAGGTATGTTGCCATCATATCGTGATGTCCTCTCAAATCTACGTTTTGAATTACAATGCCGCTTTTTGCAATGATGTCTAACCATTTCTTTATACATATTAATTGAAAATAATCTATATTCAATTTAGTGCCATATAGATAGATATCTATATAGTATCAAACACATTTTTAATTTCTTCAAATAGAGAGTCTTGTATAGGTATATTAACTATCTAATATTTTATGATTAACTTACCTGCAAAAAATTTGTTGAGGTATCTTCTTGTTATCTATATATATACTATTTTACAAAAACCATTACTAAAAACTTTCATTGTGTGAAATTCACCTCTAACTTGTTTTAAACGAGAAGCCCTTAATAGTGAAATACATTTAGCATTATTATGTTTCTTTATTTTATTTTAGCTCATTAATTAATTATATAATTATATATTAATTATATATAAATATTAAAATATATTTTATTATCTTACATCTATTTGATAAGGTTATTTTATAATTAAATACATATTGTATTATTAAAATTTAATATATTAATATAGTAATATTATTTATATTAATATTATTATTAATATATGGTATATTATATATATATATATAAATAACATTAAATACCTGATACTATATTAAGGGATGACAACTCGGATCTCCTGTATACCAGCTCCGGCTTGTCCGATAGTTATACCAGATAATATACTTAGATATTCACGCATCAGATCAGGAGACTCCACTTATGTCATACCGGTCAGGAAGTACTCATATTAATTTTTAAAAGATAGTTTTGAAAATAAAAATTATTATAATATATAATTCATTAGAAAGTATTAAATCACCATATTTAATATGAAATAAATTTTTTAAGAAGAACTTGCTTCACACAAGAATTATATATCAATTTTACAATAAGATTATTTCCTGTATCCGTACCACTATAAGCGTAGCCTAATAATCAGGACCCAATTAAATTAAATTAATATTATCATCTCATATCATAATTAATATAATAACGTCAGCCCCACTCCTGATTAACTCCTTCAATACATAAATTCGAATCATCCCCTTAAAAAATTATGCTAACATATCCTCTAATTAAATGCAAATACAATTTTAAGATTCTGAGCTTATATTATTATTCTGAAAACACTTAAAAAATACACACAAATATACGCGGTATTTTATAATAAATAGTTACATCATAAATTTATTAAATTAAATTAGAATATTGAAATTGACATGATATTATTTTAGCTCATTTTATTTATATGACTGACAGTTGTAAGTGAGGTAAAAGAAGCCAGACGTACGATGGTCTTAAATCAAATACTATATAGTTTTTACTTACTCTAATGAACCAACTAGAACCATGAGTATTGCTTATGGGATTTATAACAATTATGTGAGCATTATATTAACTAAATGAGAGAGATAGAGTTGGAAGAATATGTATAATTATGAATGCTGTGTTTTAAAATTTGAATACTTTTCTTGATGCAAATATTATATTATATAACAAATGCTAAGGAAACAAATATATATCTGTCAGTTAATGCATAATATAACTTCTTTCTTAATCAAATGCGTGTGTTTATTTGATGTTAAATAATACATTATTTATATATATATTTATTAGATGGAGTCAACGGATACTGAGCATGAACCTTTTTGACATGACGATGCAAATATAACCCTTGATAATGTTAGTTTTTTTTTTATTAAATAAAATTTGTTTAAAAAACGCCAAAATCATTTGGAAAGTTTTATCAAATGGCACATTAGTACACTGGTTAGGAACAATGAAAAATTTGTCTCACAATTTATCTTATAATAGTCAAAAATATATATATATGGTTATTACCTTTCTATTAGGTATTTGCCTTATTTTATAGCTTGACACTCAGATTGTCTAAAATAACCATTATCTCACAAAAAAATATTTCAATAAGAATTCCTTTAAGTAGTAACTAAAACTAATGCCCTTCTCTGATGAGTGCAGTGCTATTTTAACTATCTTTGCGCTGCCCCGTTGTACCCAAATTAAATATAAATATCAAATAAAGAATAAATAACTTAATTAATACTTGATAGTTCGAGGTACAATAAAATCTCATATAATTAAACAAAGCTCCTATAACTGATTAAAGTTATGATTTTCTTCTTAAGTTACTCATTATTTTATTTTGAGTATATAATAAATAGATAAAGATATAGATCTTCGCTTATCAGCAGGCCAAGGGTTTCACGCAACCATAAGTTTATACTCTAAATTTCTAGGGATAGCCATCACGTTTATCCGTGGCATGGCGTAAAGCTCAGAGTATAAATAACTTATAAGCAATCAGTAGTGTTAGATAGATATGGTGCATTCATAACAAATTAATTGACAACTACAATGGGAATATCACTCTTCTTCAAAACACTTTAAAAAATTTATTCTTCTTACGATTGTAGATATTTTTTTTTTCGTACGACTGGATTTCGAAATTGCGAACTCATTGCTACTGATGTTAAATGCTAATCAAATGTATATGTGCTGCCTGTTCTGTGGATCTGAGTTATTCTTCACAATACTTAATATTGCACCCTTAATACATTTCCTCCCTCGGTGGAATTAGGTCTTTGCCAGCTTACATTATCCTCTTTATTAATGGTGTTCTCTACTCCAGAACTATATACAGTAATTATAAATTATAATCTCATAAAAAATTATTAGACATTTTCCTTCAAAAATTTTACACTCCACATTAAATACTAAAAAAAATTCTGATATAAACCAGAAAGATCGGAAAGTATAGGAACAAGAATATATTTCATGTTTTTACAGAGAAAAATAAGTCTTTTAGGAATTAATAAATAGTACACAATATCGACTTTATTTACACTTACACAACACACACACACTAACACATCACACACAACACACAACACACCACACACACCATGGTACACCCAAAACACTGGGCAACACTCAAACAATACACAACCACACACACATCTCCACGGGGTAAACACACACGGGCAAACACCAACACAACTTACTACACCACACACACCACACATTACGCACGACGCACACCGATGAAACTCTTTTTATCACTTAATTGCACTTCTATTCATTCGACTACACACACACTTCAACTTATCACACCCACACAATACACTTTGGGAAAAAAAATCTATCCTATATTTTTCTGTTGAAAGGGTAGTCTGCAATGCATTTAAAATATATCATCTCAACACACAATATCACACGACATCAACATTACCACACACACACACACACACAACACACACACACACACACAAATAAAATAAAAAAATACACACACGCACAGAAGGAAAGAAAATTATAACATTGGATTGAAGTACTATAATTTTATTAATTTTAATTATATCTATACTATGGTAAAATATAAAATTATATTAGGCAATCTTTGAAGTAGGTCAGATTTATAGGGAAATTAACGAACAAATAGAGGATATTCCATTTTAGGATTTAAAGTAAATTCAAAACTTTAGAGATCGTTGCCAAAAGTAAGCAACTTTGTAATTGGCTAATAACAAACAAATATTTTATCTCGTTTTTAATTGACCCCTTCCTCTTATGGAGTTTTCGAATTAGGCAATTAAAAAATAAATAAAAAAATATTAGGTTTCTTCCTTCAAACGTTTTTACCACGATAAATACTAATAAATATGTGATAATAAAATTAACTTTTGTTATATGCAAGTAAAGCCATATTATATTTGTTTTACATTTTGGCGGCAAATTATTGGCGCCAAATGACACACGAACCTGCCAAAAGGTGTTAAAAAATATATGTTATATAGTGTATGATATACCTTATATAATACATATAGGCTATTAAAAGCCTATTATTTATACTGTGTTATATATTTCTTTTATTTTATATATTTTTTATTTTATTTTGGTGAAATTTGGTGATTGGAAATATTACTCTTGTTTTTAATATATCGAATTAATATTGAAAAAGTGGTTACTTTATTATTATTCAATTTATTATAAAATAACATTAATAATAATTAAAATTTAAAATTCATAAAAAATAATGATAATAAAAATTTTTAAGTGAACAACTCTAAAAAACTATTTTTTGATCCCATTTCACTTTTCTTTTGTTTAGTTGGAAAGGACTTGCTCGAAAAGCCTGTCATGCTGACGTTGCAGAATGAAGCAAGCCATGACTAATATTTTTTTAACAAGATAGCTCAGACCCTTTATAACATCAATGGAGCCAAAAAATTTGAGCATTTAAATTAAGGAACTATTATTTAAAGATCACCAACAAGCAGTGGCCACTGGTAACGAAAATAATAGCAAACTTTAATAATTTTTATTTTTTAAATTGGAGATAAAAACTACAAACAAAATATTGGCATAGGACTTCTACCACAGTATAAATATCTCTACTATGCTTTCACCCCATGTCCTATCAAGAAGGTCAACCAAGAAAAGGACCCCTTTACCAATAACTAGACAAGAAGAAGACCTACTAAGTTTCCTACTTGGAAATTCTTCAAAAAGGTGAAAAAAAAGAACAAAATTTGATTTAGATGCTGTTAAATCTCTCTTTGTTCTCCCTTATTTACAAGAAAGTAAAAAGTCTTAAGAGATTCAAACTTCAGCACAGTATTCAAATAAATAACCAGTTACTTCAATTATATTATTGTATATAATCTAATATACAGTAGATTAAATAAAATAATAAATTAAGTTTCATTTTTTGTTTGAGCCAAAATAATAATAATAATAATAATAATATAATATATAATAATTAAAAAGTTAATAATAATAATAATAATAATATAATAATAATAATAATAATAATAAATAATAATAATATATAATAATAATAATAATAATAATAATAATAATAATAATAATAATAATAATAATAATAATAATAATAATAATAATAATAAATAGAAGAGCCTATAAAAGTCCCGGTTTTACAGATGGGTGATTGTCTCCAAATTGACGTTATCTAGCAGTTGAACTGGAATTAACAGAAAAGGAGGAAACCCAGCAAGTTAAAGAAGAAGAATTCATTTAATTAATAGAAATTATATAGCGTAAAAATTTCCCTATAAATGTTTGTAAATTTATTTTTCTAGTAAACTTAAAAACTGAGATATATTTTAATTCCTTCTTTGATTTGTTCTTAATCTCATTAAATTTTCTGTTAAAAGGAGGAGATAATTTCTGAACATTCACATCCTTTGATGTGTGTCAGTTTACCTACAAACGATGGAAAAAGTTTGGGTATGTGACGAACCAGGCCGAATCACAAACGGTCGTCAAAAATGACCAACCCACACATGCGGTGTTAGGCTATCGTCTTCAAAAGCTCAGCGAATTCCCACATTTGTATTTCCGCCTTTAGGCTTTCACCGCTATTGAAGTCGTAACTACTACATACTTATTTATTGCATAACTCGTATATCATGCGGCTTTATTGTTTAAAATGAGCTATTATTATATTTGAAGAGACATTGCTGCTTATTACATTTACGCCTGTATCACGGCTTAGCCCTATAGATAGCCAAGGGTATTCGGGTAGAAGATATTTCCTTAGCATTTATTGTGCTTCCTGTTGATATCCACGCCAGATACGCTGTCCAATTTACTCTAGGATTTCACCATCAGAAGCATAAATATATGATAACCGATATAATTATTTGTATTTAATATAATACCTATGAGTGTATCTGGAAGAAGATTTGAAATAGCACATTTGTTCACTGAGAAACATACCATGCTATTGTACTGTTCCCAGACTAATTATTGTTCCTTATTTTTATGGCCTGAGGTCCGTATTTTGAATTCTTCTTGTAGATAGAAAATTATTAACATAGTAGTCGATTACACAGATAATTTACTGGGCATAAGTCAGAAGAAAGCCATACCTATCTGTACTCGTCCATTATCTTCAGCCATTGTTGTGTGTGAATATAACTATTTGCGCACATATACCAGAGAGTCGACTCATAAGACGTGATCTGATTGTCTTACTGGTGGTGGATTTGTTTTCTTTATTTAAATTCAACTTTTAGGTATTTTTGGTGAGATCTCAGAATTCAAGGGATTCTTAGTTAACAAGTGTATTTTAGACGTGTGATTAATTCCTGTATATTAGAGTGCAACTTTTTCTGATTGCGACATAATGAGCCTTTTCTGTAGAAGGAGTTCTTAGCACAAATAGAGAATGGTGGTGCCATCACTCGAGGGTGCCCATACTATAAAAAGATTGAAAAAAAGACTCTTACCAATTCATTAACAGGAATAATGAAAGGAGAACAAAGATAAATTTTGGGAACAAGTTTTGATAATATTTAATATCAATTAATTAAGAAAATTCTTAGAAAATTCGAATTAATATAATTTAAGAATATCTACTCCTCTCTCTCTCTCTTATATCTCTCTCATTTATTTTTTTTATCCCTTGTATTTTAATCTTAAATTTTTATTACTTTTATTAGGTGTGTTATGGTATTATTTTTAATACTTATTAATCTATTTATTATAATTTCCATATTTAATCTATGTATTATTATTATCTTATTTATCTTATATATATTATTATTATTTTATGGTGATTATTATTATTATTATTATTATTATTATTATTATTAACTAATGGATTTCAAATTTAAATTAAAATAGTAATAAAAAAGTTTTTTTTTAAAACTATTTTATTATTTTTCTGGAACGACAATTCATTAACGAAATTTTGGAATATTTTTAGATTTTGAAAAACTATTTGAAGCGATACGTTAGTTCTCGTGCGCGTTTTAAATTAACTAATAAACCTGAATACGGCACGCTAAAGCATAGAGGGAGTTTGCATAATATTTAACAAACATTGTACACCTCATATCTTATTTGATTTTTTTTATCTCTCTCTTTCTTTCTATATATTTTTATATATCTAGGTTTAATAGACTGTTGGAGCGTGACTCTCGTTTGTGCAATTTCATATCTGAGATTGATGTGATATGTACACACGTTAACGCATACTCTGGGCTTGCTTCTCTCTATAGCTATTGTGAGCTCAGTGCTCTTTCTCTTCAATGAAAGTATAAAGTGATTAATTTTGAAATAAAATTTTATTTTTTGTAATTATCAGTCCAATTTACAATTTCGAAATTTTAATAAAGCTGTTTGATAATTTTTGCACAAAAACATCTGTGACATTTTAGTAGTGGTATTTATTTAATTAGTTTTCCAAGGGATGTTAAGTTTTTAGAGAATACTATGGTTTAATTAACAATTATACATGACAATAATGATGAAAGTTTTAATGAATTACTTGTCATGTTTTAGCAAATTTATTTAAAATTTAAGCAAATTGATTGCAATGTCGAAAATTTACGTTAATAATGAAGTAATTTGATAATTTTACACCAAGAAATAATTATATTGAAATAATTCGCCTCATCAAAGTAGAGTTATCAATAAACTTAACAGAGGCAAGTCATACATAGCTCCTCTTTCCTCAATAAGCATACCTAGTTCTTTCACCCTCATCTCAGAACTCTTATTTTCAAAACTACAGATCATCCTTATGCAAAGTTTTCAAATATATAATATAACTATTTCTCAACTTCATTATTATCTCCTTTCTCTTACAAGCAACAGTATGGTTTAAAACAACTCCAAATATTTTGTAGTAAGAATGGTTTATATACATTATTATACAATGGATCTTTATTAAACATATAAAATTAAAAAAGGAAATATAATTTCCCCCCCCCTATATAATTTTTATATTCTTTTATAAATAGCCAGATTAATATAATGCTGGAATAAAAATTCCGGTCCTTCAAATTTATGTCTCTAAAAACATATTAGCTTCACCGCTTTTCCAATACTGCGAATAAGTCATATATTACGTTAAAATCTATACAGCGCTGGGATGAATTTTTAATATAGTACCGTGGTGTTTATTATATGAGTTATTCAAAAATATATTGATTTATTGTCTAAAAATAGTGTCGAATAAGCGTTTAAAGAGACCCGAATGAAGAATACAATAAAAAAATAAAAAAAAAAAAAAAAAAATACCTATATATAACCTTTTTATTTCTTATGATAATATCGTGGCTAGTTTCTATTTTTATAAAATTATAAAATGGAAGCTATAAGTATATATTAAAAATACCTTATTTGTTAATAGTAATAATGATATTTAATTATTAATCTTAGGGTTTTTCGGATATTAATAAAGGGTGATTAGAGACAAGTATAGTTATATATATAATTTATATAATATATAATATTGCTATATATATAATATTCCAGGGTATTTATATATATATAATATAACTACTCATATATACCTCATATATTTTACTATAATATTTATTTATAATTATAGACGGATATATTTATAACGTATTACTATCTCATATTAAAATACATATTAAATATATTACATCATATGCAATGTGCCGGCATATCTCTTTTATGCTCCATAAATGTGCGAGTAACATTTTTTTTTTACTCAGGTGAAGACGTTGATGTTGCTTAAATCTAGCATATTCAAGGGACTGTTTCCTCATTGTTATCAAGTGAAACGGAACGCAAAGTCTCTATAAAAAATAGATAAGACGAGCTGGGTACTCCAATTTTTCTAGATACACATAGATATTTGTACCAAACAAATAATTAATACCTATGAGTTTTTGAACTTAGTTGCTCATTATAAGTGGCTCGGTCTACATAATAATTTACTATCGAATAATGTTTTTCCGTATCCAAATGCAATAGCCAGCCCAACCATCTACGTGTTACCTACTTTAATTTGTAAGTATCCAAATACGGATAGATTTGAAGTGGCATCATATGAGATATGGTGTGTTTAAAGTTATTAGTTCGCCTACATACTTAGCTACATTGTTGAACGGATCAGATTACAAGCTAAGTGAGAGAAAAATGAAAAGGATTGAGTCAATTTTTATCTGAACGATTGCTCACTGTGCTGCGCTAAGGGCAATAATTATCCTTATTGTGCTAGTATAATGCCAAATGAGCATGGTTTCAACTCTAAACACATTTAATTTTTGTGATATCCACAAATCTTCTGTATTTTTGGATCGTCGCTCTCCTACGCACTCGCGCTTGTTTCTTGTGAATATAACCGGCGACAAAGCTGACCACCAACGACATACCCTTTGAAGGAAATCAAAACCGACTGGCTTTCTCAAAATCGTATTCAATCTTTGATAAATTCGTTGTAAGTTCACTTTCATGTTGCATATCTTAAATATTTTCCTAATCTTGGTCTCAACCCGAGTGTAGCTCATGAGTTTTGTAATCAGTGTAAGACCATCAGCCTGTTCAATCATAGCTACAAAATATAGATATAAAAACAAATTTCTTTCAGATATAAAAAAAAAAAACTGGAAAATATATTGGAATTTTTCCTAGGACGATGAATAATATTTCGATTCCTTTGGAACAGCATCAGAGGAGCAAGGCTAAATGTTCCATCAAGACATAAAATATTTTATTAAATTCTATATTAATATTTTTTCTAAAGCGAAGTCAATTAAGCTGAGATCTATGTTATAGTGTAAATAATTTACTATTTTTCGGGTTTTTATAGTTGATGAGTAACATAGTGCGCATGAGCACGTAGTTACTATTTTACTAGTAATCAAAAGTGTCTAGTCTTTGCTTATTAACCTAAGTTTTCCTCATTTGTTGGTTTGGGTCGCGATAATTTTTATTTGCATTCTGATTATAATAATAATAACTCTAGTAGAAAATAATTTAAGATAACTGGCAACAAGCATCGAATTGACAGATATCTTTTCTTTCGCAAAACATAGTTATATAGAATTTGTCTAAAGGCCTAAAAATTTAAAATTTCTTACGTTTTAATAAATGATTTAAAATGAAAATAATATAAGTATATATCCGCTATCGCAAGTAACTTGTGAGTACTTTGTATTCAATTCCTAATAATTTTCAGCTACTTTCGAGATAATTTCAGCGTATTGTTTTTATTAATTTAATATAACTAGTAATATTCGGCTACGAATGATATCTCTTATTCCAGAACATAGTACCACTATTATATATATAGACTACTATATTTAATATTTAATAATGTAATTTAGTATATATATATATATATAGGTATATATACTAGTTTATAATAAGTATCATATATATATATGTACTATATATATACTAATATAATATTGAGGTTATATTTTCCCAATTATAGATATATTCGTATATATATATATATTATATATATATAATAGTATTATATGTATATATATATATATATATATTAGATTATATATATATACTATATAGGAATATTACTTTTCATAGAACAGCGCCACTGACTGACAAGATCATAATATGGAATGATGAAAATAACGTATAAATTTGTTTATAGATTAATATATTCGATATTTGTGTGAAAACAGTTACAATTTATTTCTCAAATCGTAAGAACTTTGAGGATTTATGTATATTCTACCTATCATTAGACAACACGGAAAAATTTAATAACCTAAATTATTTGATTTTGATCTATGCTACTTTTCTGATGAATTTTCCAAGGATTTTTAGACATTTTGTACCAAAGCTTTAATAAAATTATATATTACTCTAACATCTTCAGATTTCGTTTCATACTATCTCACATAGTTCTTGTGCCAGTATCAAGCTCTTAAATGTTTCATATTTACTTCAAGTAAATATGAAGCATTAAAAAAATTCGTGGTACATAAACACATTTGAAATCATTATCCACCAGTTCTAAAAACTTACTAATTAAACTCCGTTATTAAATGGCGCAAAAAAGATAATATATGACCAAATGGGCTGAGAGGGAGTATTGTAAAAAGATTGTATAACCAAGACCTTTGCATCTAGACGTTCAGTTGGAGAAATACTTCAGTTTTAGCCAATAAATATAATTTGCTTGCAAGGCGGCTGCCCAGATATGAATGAATTTTCCAGTCATGGCCAAAGTTATTGTCAACCAATTGAAAATAAGGTTATTAATCTTAATGAATAAAACGAAAATACTATATGATATATACTATACTATATTATATATATATTATATAATATTATATAATTTAGTAAATGTCGTATTATATATTACGTAGGTAGTATAATAGTATATATATATATATACTATATTATATCATATTATTATTATTATACTATAATACGTGTCTAAAATATATACTCACTATATGTATATAACTATAATATATATATATGGGTGATTGTGGAGACACGGGAAACGGCCAGAGACCTATTTAAATCCTATATATATATATGTGTAAGTTTAAGTAGTTAGTATTTAAGTAGTTAGATACGAGTATATATATAGTATATATGATATATAAAGTGAACCTCGTGTGGACCAGGGTAGTAATTTTAACACTTAATATATATATATACAGGGGGTGGGGGTGTGAAATATATTTATAGTATTATAGTATATGATGAAAATCGCAATAGACTTATGGATGATGTTAGTAGTTATATATATTAGGTAGCTAGTATATTATATAATATATATATATTTGAGTATGTATATAGTATATATATGATATATTTTAATATATACGGGGGTGTAAGAATAATTTATGACTTCTCTATCGTATTTATTGTGATAAACAAATACCGATAAGAAGAACAAAATTTGTGGTCGAAAAATAGGAACGAAAAAAAGTTATTCGGTCTACAAAAAATATATATTCAGAATTCAACTTAGTGTGAAAATGAACTCTAGTTCGAACTTGTATAGTTTATTTTATTATTTAATTTTATTTTTTAACGAAGTTATTAATTCGTTATCGAAAATATGTGGTAACGTTAACGAACGACATGTGGTGGGAAATTAGTACATGCAAAAACATTCAAATTTCGACGTAGATAAAAAACACTATTTTCGAAAGATGATTGTTATATAAATAAGGACAATAATAATGACAACATGATAGAAATAATAAGCAACAATAACTTATATTAAATAGCTAACAATAAATAATAACTACAATAATAATAATAATAATAATGAATAAATAATAATAATAAATAATAATAACTAGATAATAATAATAATAATAATAATAATAATAATAATAATAATAATAATAATAATAATAATAATAATAATAATAATAATAATAATAATAATAATAATAATAATAGATAATTATAGCTAAAATTTAATATATAATAATAATAAATAATATAATAATAATAATAATAAGTAAATAATAATAATATAATAAGTAATAATAATAATGGAATAATAATTAATAAAATTAATAATAAATAATGAAGATGAATAAATAATAATAATAATAATATGAATAATAATAGATAATAATAATAATATAATAAATGAATAATATAATAATATATATAATAAAAATAATAATAAAGTAATCATAATGGGGGGAGGGGCTCCAGACCCTAATCCCATTTTTTAGCAGTTGTAGTTAACCTAGATATCTCAAAAATGAAATTTTAACTATTGACAAGTAAATAAACAAATAGTGGGAATTTCAAAGGTGTAACTCAATTAAAAAGGGTAGTATACTAGTATGAGTTAAGCAATTGAAGGCTACATTTTTTGGATCAGAATTGATAACTTTTTTCTAGATTGAAAATAAATTTCATTAATTCAATGGTACATTTTTGTGTATATCGTGAAATTGGTATGTAAAGAAGTGGTACTACTCGGTGTTCAACTTCTTATGGGCCAGAGAAATAATAAATCCAAATTTTGCGGATGAATAATAAAATAAGTTTTTTCCTGAATAACTCCAAGAGATAAGAACTTAAAAAGAAAATCCTTTCCCTGTTGGTATAGGTGTGGGTAAGGCACCATTTCCAGTTCTTGGAGCCAGTACCTTCAAAATCGTAAAGGATATTTAATTAAAGGAATTAGAAGGGGGTTAAACATTGTGTATATATTTTTTCAATGTAGAAATATAATATAATGTTAGTAAGTGCGAAATTCTCTAAAATTGTCAAGAAATGACATCGATCACAGTGTATCCTTCTCCAAACGGGAGTCCCTTTTGATTGGGTTGGTTTATCACAAGTAAAGTACAGTACCATAAACATTTATGCATTAAGATTTGGTAATTAGAATTATATGTTAAATACTGTTACAAATACTTGATTTTACAGTTTAGTAAACTTTATTTTTTTTAATATACCATTTTGGCATTTTTATCTATTTACAAGCAATTAAAAATGAAAATTGATTACCATTGCACTCACGATCCCCCTAAACACAATTTTTCAGGTCAACCACTAAGCGAATTACAGTCATCTGTACCCATTAAGAAATACTGGTCATAAAGTGACAGATGGAGTAATTATGAAAATAAATTACGACAATTCCTGAAGGACAGGTACTAGAATTTTCCTGCGCTATCCTGAAGGATATTTTTTAGTATTTATCCTTCAGAAAATTCCCTCTGGAATTTTTATAAATCCAGTATGGAATTGTCTCAATGGATAAAGATTCTCCTGAAATCTGTAGGAAATTTCGCTTTTCCATATGGTCCATAAATTTCCAGTACACTTTCCCACAAGAACCTTTTTTGCTGGGTATATATATAGTATATATATATATATATATTATAAATATATGAAGGAGTATTTAGTACGTTTAGTCCCAATTTTGAAATTGTTCTTGATCTTCCACACATGGTTAGTTCAGGCGGAGAATCATCAATGGTAACAAGCATCGAATCGATGAAGAAAAAAATGATTTTTTCTTCTCATGACATAGTAATGCTAAAGGTGGTGAATGTTGACATGGAGTTTGCCACAACTAAAGGTACCGTATGTAGTATTATATATATTGTAATTTATATACTATAAGTGATTTATCAGATATACTGTCATTTTTACTGCTTTATACTTAAGGCTTTACGTGCTTTACTTATGCTATATTACTATGATTTTATT
Source organism: Trachelipus rathkii (assembly GCA_015478945.1). Lineage (NCBI taxonomy): Eukaryota > Metazoa > Arthropoda > Malacostraca > Isopoda > Trachelipodidae > Trachelipus > Trachelipus rathkii. The sequence goes on from JABUQX010045781.1 coordinate 27,065, forward strand.
AAGTATATAGGTATATTGAGTTAAATAAAATATGCCAAATTTTAAGTTATTAATAAAATATGAATAAAGAATTAATAATAATATTTAATATATATATTTCCCAATGTAATGCTTGGGCAGAGATCTGCATATAAAACAACGACAAAACTGAGCTTTCTACGTATGAAAAACCAAAACCAGAATAAACAATTGGAGATAAAGATAGTGTTTAAAAAGAAAACTTACTAGTATGTTTAAAGCAAGGTAAGTGGGTCACGTTTACTACATCGATTATAAAAAGAGAATATAGAACAACTCGTGTTGTATTATCAACCGTGTACATCAATTTAAATATCAAGAACATAAACTCAAACATGGGTAGATCAATGGATCACGGAATGACAGGAGGGTATGAGGTAACGCGAACCATTTGTATAAAGAAAAAAAAAAAGGGGGTGGAAGTGGATCTTCCAAGGTTAAAGGAACAAGAAACTCTTAAAGTTATTAAAACAAGCAGGTGACTGATCGAAGGAATCCTCAGACTGAGTGATAGATGTGTGCGCTGAGCATACTTACGTGGATTTTCAACCCTTAACGACCTAATTAATGGTGAGAATATGTACTGCCTAACTGGGTGAGGGGGTTAACGGTGACTCCCATAAATAATAAGGCACATAAGCAAACTATAGTTCATGGTTGAACACCACAATTTATAAAAAAAACAGGAAAATACTGAAAATGATTACTATGGAAAATCCACAAGACAACTGGTAGGAGTTTCAAAGTTTGACGCATCAAAATATATGATACCAGAAACTAGCAAGTTTACAATACAACCCACTCAAGTTAATTGTCAAAATAACAGAAGCATCAAAGTAGTGTCACGTACACCCACCCTCAATGATCATAGAGAGGAAACAGAGCAACAGCAGAAGACCTCAGAGTTAGTGTGAAGACAAGATGTATGGTAGCGTAATCTTTCCGATTAGCCCGATGTGTGCCCACACTGATAAAAAGTAGTTTTTAAACTGAATTTATTGTATACTATACGAGATATTATTGATACTGTAATATTTATCATGCTTGTAGTATAGATAGTATTAGAATGTTTATAATTAATAAAAATTAACAAATTTTTATTAAAGTTATAAATATTATAAATAAATTATTGATGTATTATTGTTTTATATTGTATTATATTATATAATATACTTAAATTAATAATATGACATTAAGTAAATCAAATAGTAAATAAATTTAATAATATCAAATTAATTAATCATAGATTATAAGTATAATAGAATTCAATAGTATTATATTATAATAGATCATGTAGTAAAGGATATTATAATAGATAAGGAGGCGTGTGTTTGTATATAAGTATGCAAAATACTGTTATATTAGATATATTAATTTTAACTGAGATTATTATTAAATTTTGATCATTTACTTGACTTATGTTATTTATTGTTTTTAGTAAATTGTTATTAAAATAACAATTTCTTAAAGTTATAAACATAAAAAGGATGAAAGTCTCACTTGTTTTTTCAAAATAAATTTAATGAGAATTTGTACGAAAATATCACTAAAAATAGATCAATAGTATTCATATATATATAATTTCCCATTGTTAATTTCTATGAGCTAAGAATCATGCTGCAATGTTAAGAAACAAGCAGGATACTAGAGCTGTCACGTTAGGATAGGACAAGGTGAAATAGAAAGAAGAAAACTGACAATATTGTAAAGCACACGTAACTGGGTTTCATCGGTTGCCTTCAAGTTATAAGAGTGAACAAAGTCAGATACTGGGATTAATCAGAACCCCCTATGAATTATTAAGACACTCAAGTTGATGTGTTAATTAGTGTAATCTCTCGCCTGGAAACTCACTCTTATCTGCATAAAGATAAAAAATGGAGGAAGGAACTGTCCAATGATAAAGAACAAGAACTGTACAATAATGAGATGTTAAGAACAAAGCAGCTAGAGGTCACCGGTAAAACCCCAAACATTATAGCAAAGCCTTAGCATAAAAACATCGTGGGCACCGTAAACCCAAGAATAGAGAAAAACAAACATTGTGAGATTTTTTTTACGTTTTTTTACTCTCTCATTAATTATATATAAGAGCAATACTTATGTGTCACAGATGATTCCCTCTCCCTAAATATTATTATAATAAAATCAAATAGAAAAAATATCATAGTAATTTTTATTATAGTCGGTTAACTCAGCATCTGAGTCGTACAATGGGCTCACTCAATTATTAATAGAACCCAAATAAACAAGAAGGGAAGGTCGAAAAATTAGACCCCCAATAGAAGTGAACCCATAGCCATAAACGAGATCGCTCAATCTCCGCCTTCGAATATCCTAATAACCAGTTACAACCAGGCCATGAATTGGTCCATTTAAATATTAGCCAATACCGTAGAGACTCTTGCGGGATGCCACCCCATGTGCTAGTAGTGCGCGCCATTTAATTAAAAAAATTATATAATATATGTAGCATTATAGCTATTTATAACCCTTGATAATTATATTAGTATTATAATGATAGGTATTACCTTATTATAGAGAGTAGTAGTAGTAGTGTATATTATTATATAATAATATATAATATATATAACTACATGATATATATAAGTTATTTCTGTATACCGAGTTTCATCGTTTTAGATCAATATTTCAGGTTTGGGGGCTCAGTTACCCCATCTGGGACCCTCACTTTTTGCTAGATCAATTATACTATAAATATTTTTAACTATTACCATATATTGTTCATGTGTACTATATATATTATATATATATAATATAGTACTGGAATATATATGTATGAATAGTATAAATATATATAGGTGTATATAATAAAGTATATATATTATATATATACCAAGTTTCTTAAACCTTTCTAACTGATCAAATTAATTACTCATAGGTTTTGGGGCTAGGAGACTCACCCCCCGACAGAATTTGGTTATATATATATTAATGAGGATGTATGGCCCTGAGATATTTCTACTTTATTCCAATTTATGTTTTGGTATAATGGATATCACTGTAATTTAATGATTTGTATTAATAAGTAGCGGTGTAGTACCATAAGTATGTATTATCTCAAACCTTCTAGGCGTCTAATATATCTCAGGTTTGGATAGGCTAAGCACCCCCTCCTATTAGTAGTAGTAGTATATGTATCTTCCCAAATGTGACACTGCTTGCCACTGGCTTCTTCTGTGAAGGCAGAGATCAAACCTACTGAAAGACTTGAACGAGATGAAGCAAATTACAGAAAAAAGAAATTGATTGAAAAAACATTTAGAAGACAAGCATATAGGGGAGAGAACTGGTCTAAGGTTTCAAGTTTTTGTTACCGGGAGAAACCTTCCAATATAAAGGAAAGATAAACCACAATGCGGTTGGTCACATGAGACCCCATTATCTTATCAATTAAGCCGAATACTGCAAACTGCGTTAAGTGACGGTGCGGTGCGTAGCGGCTGCGGTCTGCGTAACGCTACCCCCGATTCTTGATTAATGAAAATAGCAGGAGTGGGGCGTGGAATGGAGCGCCCAAGGTGGATTGAGAGCGAACGACACTCTGTGGACAACTATAAAAGGAACAGCACTGGCCCACATTCGGTCATCAAACCAGTGCCAAGAAAAGAAATCCAGTAAATACTTAGGCGGCACGCAAACCTCCAAAAGTAAAAAAAGAAGCAAAATAACTATGTGGTCGGTTAATTAAACATTAATAGTTATTATGATATACGTGTACCCTCTCATGTAATATTATAAGACATAACTTAACTTATGTTGTCACGAGACCCCCAATTATAACCAAAAACTAGATAAATTTGGAAAAATTCATATAGAGAACAGCACGTTTAGCCGATCTCTAAGGTATTCAATCAATTATTTAAATATGATAACCAATGGATAATCATTATTAATATGGAAGTTCTAAAATATTAAACTTCTACATAATAAGAGTGTTTAAAACTATATGCAATATAGTTCCGGAAAACCCCATAGCAAGAAGAACCTCGAACGGTACCATTTGTTCAGACAGGCTCAACGTTGAAAAACCCAAGGAGAGATCCCGTTCAGAGTTTTTACTCTACCCGGTATACTTATACAAATTTTTATCGCGGTATTTCGGATGCGTATATATATATAATAAGGTCGTAATATCGGATATTTACTTCCGTGATATTTTAACTTCCGGTGCTACTTGACTAAGATATATACCCCATAATAATTACTATATTGAAATATCATTACATATATAATATTATATTATATATAATAATATAATATCTATATATTATTATATTATAATTAATTAATTATATATTATAAATATTAGAATATATAGTTAATTATATATAATTTCCTCCAATGTTATCTGGTCAATAACTGCATTAAAGAACAAGTCCAATCTAGTGTCATCATTATAATAAATCAAAATGGTAAATGAGATAAAAAGAAACTGTAACATAATATAGTTAAATGCAAGTAAACTGGGTTTCAACGTTGACCTTCAATTATAATAGAGAAAAACGCAAATCATGTGGGTTAACGTTTACTCATACTAATATATAAAGAATACAAATGAGTCTAACTGGCTAGTTTACGCTCAGTAAAATAGGCATCTTTGAATAGATTGCAGAAGATGAGTGTTTAGTGGAAGTTGAATTTCTAAAAATGTATCAACACATAGTAAAACTATTACATATATATAAGATAACAAGCATAGCTTTATAGGTGATATATGAGTTCTACGTTAAAACCCCTATACTAATATATTAAAGATATACCAATACATACATTGTAGGGTCACCTATACCCACCAATAGTGAAGACAAGTACAATCATGTGGATATATATATTATATAGGTTATAATATACTATAATACGTGACCCCAAATATAAGATAAACAATGAACTCAATTAAGATCACCTGAAGACCCCAATATAAAAAAACAAGTATAACAGTGGGTAAAAATATGAGGAACATAGCAACTGAGGTGAGGTCAGTGGGCCTGCAAATATAGTATAAGAATTAAACAGTAAAACTTGAGGTGGCAAATTAAACTCAAGTAATGGTAAAACCAAGCTATAAAGGTAAATAGTGACATATACAGAGATACCGCTACCAATGATCAAAGTAATTAAGCAACCAGTCAGAAGCCAAAAAGAACCTAGGATATAAATGACTTTAAAATATCCGTGCGAAGGGCCTAAGGGTGAGCCACCGTGATAAATAAAATATATATATATATATATACATATAGATATATAATAATAATATGATAATATATGATAATATATAATAGAAAGTAATATAATAATTAAGAACTAGTAAGATATAGAATATAGTAATATATATATATAGAGAAAGAAAGATAATAGTAATATAGAGATATATCATATAATATGAATGAATGATTAATAATTATTAAGTAATCTAGAGATATATAGATATAGAGTATATATATAAGTATATATATGTAAATATGAATAGATTATAAATCAAAGAATAATTGGATCTTAGCGATTATAGTATCATTACTCCATCTTAAGGTAGAGAATGATGTATAAAGTAATATTTAAGACAAGAGTTTTATATCTTACTATCCGACAGATACATATACTATTACGGTTTTAATATATGGTGTATGTAATATTATCAAGGAGATATATACGGAAGATATAGATAGAATGCGTAGTGAATTATTTACTATGAACTATACTTCTAAATGCAATGAAATCATATAATTACATCCAGTAAGCCTCCACCTGTTTTATAACTTTAGTCATGTACGTCCGGCACATATGTTCTGTATACGTAATAATAGTTGATAAATAGTACGATCATTATAATTAAAATAAAACCCGCGGCTCAACATACGAATAAGAATATTATCTTAATCTAGTAGGTACAACTAGTACTGCTGGAGAAGGCGTAGTCTAATATATAATAATAGAATAATATAGACTTGAGCAATAACTATAGATAAAGTTGTATACTTAGGATGAACATATATTATAGTAGTATGTAATTATTACGTTTGCATTTTACGTATACTTTTCCCATTTTCAAGCATCTTAGTACCTTACGATTGGAACGAGACTTAGTTTCATTTTTCTTTTATCGTTTGTATAGATTTTATATCTATGGATATAGTGATTTTCCAAATGAGATATATTCTGAGCAATGCGCTCGCTATCATGATACATAGACATACCTATGCAATGATTCTGTGCAATGCAAGTAGATATACAATGTATAAGAAACAAGAATACACTGACCTAATAATGTAAAGCAAGTAAACGGGGCACGAGTGACCTCAATAGAAAGTAAAAACGCAATACTGGTTACGTGCTACCCAATGATAAAGAACAAGCAACTTGATATATATAGTATATATAGTAAATATGACTTGCATATATAAATAGAAAAAAATTGTAGTAGTGAAGTGACTATCCAATTGATTAAAGGAACAAGAAATCATACCAATATAAAAGAACAATACTACTATATAGGTCTAGTAACTATACCCAAATATAAAGTATAACCAGCAAAACTTTCGATGAGTATAGTATAGTAATATACCTTAACCCCCATAATATGTAAGATAAACAGGCTAAACTGTATATAGTATATATATATATAAATATTATATATATGATAGTTAACTGATACCCCATAAATAAATATAGTAAATCAAATGCAACTAAGTCATAGTATTACACTAGATGACACCCAATTATAAAAAAACAAGATACAGGAAAATTATTAAGTAATACATAATATAGCCTAGCTTGAGTAGTAGTAGGTCTAGAGTGTGTCTCTGTGCTGACCGTGCAATAAATAGATAACTGAGAAGACTATAGTGGTCAAAGAGTAACCCCTAAAATGAGAGAATAAGCAGACGCAAAAAAATGGGGTTAACACGTGAATCACCTAAATGATCCCAAGTAGTAAGAACCAGAAAGCTCAAACTAGCCAGAATGACATAAAATAATTATAAATGTAGTAACCTCAATCGAAAAGTTAACCATAAAATATCTACCCTAGATATGGTAAGTTAGCAAGTGGCCAATGGAGAATGATATAAAATATAGAGATAATATATTATAGAAGAGATATAAGAAATATATATTAATAATAGTATAAGTAGTAAGCTATATCGAGTAGAGTGAGGATATATAAGAGAGAGTAATATAAGAAAATAGATTATGAGAAATAGAAAGATATAGATATATAGATATATTATAATAGATAGATATGTAAGTAGTAGGTAGATAAATAAATGAGTGAGCGGAACGGAGTGATGGTATAAATACTCAAGGTGGAGGGAATAGTAGTGTGATAAGGTGAGGATTGAGGGCTAATGAGGAGTGGTGGCGTGGAAAAGTAGGGATAGGCCACTGATAGTATGGGAGGTAGACCTATATATATAGTATATATATATAATATATATATATATATATATATATATATACTTAATATATATATATATAATATAGGGAGTAGGTAGTAGTATATATAATTAATATTATAAATATATATATAAGTTAATATATTAAGATGATAGATATATAAAGATAGGAGAATATATAAGTTATATATAGATATATATATAGATATATATGTTATATATAAAAATAATAAGAGATATATATATATATTATAGATAATATTAATTATAGTATAATATGTAATTATATAGAAGATGATATATAATAATAAGTTGATTCATATTTATATATGATAAATTCAGGTTTAAGTAATTTTAAGAGATTGAGAAAGAATAAATAATATATATATATGCAGATTAAAAAATGAATAAAGAAATAGAATTATTTATCCGTTTATATGGCATAATAACATATTGGCTTTTAGAATTAGATCAAACTGAAGAATGTTAAATTACCTAGATTTATT